>JANHGN010023510.1:0-88453 GCA_024605025.1 Megaceryle maxima
ATGTGTTTACAGGGAAGAATTAAGAGTAATTTTGGTGGTCATTATCTTGATCTAATATTTGCTCTGTATTGCTCTAATAATATTTGTTTGTTTTAACAAAACATTTTTAGTTACACCTTAAAAAGACTTTTTAAAATTCTAGAAGTCTTCTAATGATTCTTACAGAATTGGTTGGAAAAGAAAAGGACCTTTTTACTGGAATTAAAGAGAATTGAAAAGAAGAAAGCTGAAAATCTAAAGGCTGATACTGAAAAGGTTCGTTCACATTCTTGTTTCAAAAGAAGTTAACAAACTGTAATTCTTTGAGGTATGTTCACCTGTGCTTTCTGCCAGATTACATCACTCTACTATTCTAAGGCATTTGGTTTTCTCTGAAGATCACAAGGTGAGTTGAAACAGTAAATGGCATGTCCCACTTGTTATGGTTGCTGTAAAGGGTATGTGGCTTATGCTTTCCTACACATTTATGTCACATATGTTTAAGTGTGCTGCTTAGTTTAATTTTCAGGTGGGTTTACAAAGACCTCGGAATGCTCAACACTTCAGGTGTTAAATTTTAATTTGTCATCTGTTAGAAAATAAGTTTGCTCCCTATAACAAGAGATGCTCATCTATAGGGGACTGAGTTTTGAACAGTACCATATACAATCCTTAGGCTTTGCTTTTAAGTATTTAATGTGCTTCATTTCTAAGCATTTACATGTATTTCTCATTTGATTATGTCAAATTAAAAAGGAGCAAAGAAAAAAACTGTTTCATATTTTTCAAAATTAATTTTGAGTATTACTTGGAGTGTTGTCTGCAGATCAATTTTCATTTATTTATTGCTGCATCTAATCCTATATTTGACAATGAATTTAAAGCCTACTATATCAATTACAGTTTTATATTCAAGTGGATTTAAATGTAGACTGTTATTTTTAATCTAGAAAGAAGCTGTTAAAAGAGAGGAAGCAATTGCATCTTTTGAAGCCTGGAAAAAAAAGAAACAAAGAGAAGCAAAGAAGTTAAGTGAAAAAAAGAAGATTGAGGAGCTTAAGAAACAGGAAGCAGCAGAACAGAGTGAGGAGAAAACAGAAGCAGCTCAGAAGGTGAAATATGTGCATAAATGTTTAAGGGATATGGTTTAGGAGATTGTTGAGAATAATTTTGATTAATCCAGCTAAAGGTGTAAATAAACGAGATTCTAAAATCTGAACACAGTTAATTTTTGAAGAAAGTTCACATTAGAATCTGTTCTGTTGGAAGTACCTGATGTTTACATTTGCACACAAACAGGTATTTTTCCATGTTTGGTTTCTATTAACTGAACATAAAATAAACCCCGTATAAATTCATTGGCAATGAACTATTTCTTACTGGGAAACATAACCTTTTCTTTTTAGGTATATTGATACCCACTTCTGAGCAATGCTACAAGCAAATATTCCAAAATTGGAATCTGTAGATATTCTAATAATACAGAATACACAAGTGGAGTATTGATGAAAAGGTGAGGGGTGAGATTTCAAATGAAGCTGTGTTTCTCTTCAGGCATTTGAAAAATGGAAAGAAAGAAAAGTGGAGTATTTAAGAGAGAAAAGCAGAAAGGAAAAACAGTCCGAAAGAATCAGGAAGAAAAAAGAGGAGGATCTGGTTGCAGAGAAGCAGAGAGACAGCATGTCAGCAGTTGAAAAATGGTACTAACTCCACTGGGTTTTGGAATACTATTGTTTCCCAAATCTTTGCTTAAAAATGCAGTAGGTCTTCTGTTAGTGCTTGATGTGCTTTTAATTGAAAGACAATGGCATGCTTGGGATCAGGCTCTTCAGACCCATTGGAGAGAAGCGTTAACAATGAGAACAAGCTGTACAGCTTTTCTCAGTTTAGGAACTTCAATCCTTTCCTTCTCAAAAGGCCACTAAGCACAAGCAGATGCTGCAACTAAGTAAGATGCCTCAAGTAGTAATGTTTTCTGTGATTAGTCTTGTGCTTCATAGGAAGGAGGGTAAATCAGGTGGACTTTGAGGATTTTAATAATACATTCTCGATCTTTTATTAAATGCATAGCATATCTTTTTTGACTCAAGTTAGTTAATCAGTCACAGATGCAGCATTTAGTCTGTTACACGATGATCTCACATTCTTCCCTCTTGCTATAAGGAATGAAAGAAAGGAAGAATATATGAAACAGAAGAAAATAGAAAAAATCCTAGAGAAAAGAAAGCAAGAGATACAACAGGCAAAGAAAGAAGAAAAAAACAAGAAGGCTATGGAGGAATATGAAAGATGGCTGGTATTTATTTTTATTTACACTTTGTCAGAACTAAAAAGATTAAGGTAGTAATGAGTGAGAACACTATTTTCTTGTGATACTCATGGTTTTTCACGCTGTTACGAGAAGCAGAGGATGGCAGCACTACATAGCTAGTCTCCCCAAATTCTTGAGCAAAATGATAAAGTATGGTGGTCTTGATATTTAGCACACATGGAAAATATATTCTCCCTACCTAGGGAGACTCTCGGAGAGATCTGAATTTCACAGTTAGAATCTCATAGTTTTCTTTTTTTTTTGACATTCCACCTTAGAAGCAACCATCTCTGAATGGCAAAACTCAAAACGGGACAAAACCTGCAAAACCAAGCAGCATCACCAGCTGCAACAGTGAGAGCATATACATTCAAAGAATCATTTGAAGTGGAGATCTGTATATCTTAAAATTGATAAAAGCACTTGTAATGAGTTTGGGCATTATTTCCATTTACTAAAAAGGGTGAAACTGTGATGCTCCCAATTATTTTTCCTACCACATCATACTTAAGTTACAATTGCTAACCAGTAAAATAATTCAGTACTCTAGTCCCAGCAGTAAGGCAGTTTGTTTTTTTCCCTTGATACAGAAAGAGAAACCACGAGAGAGATTACTGATGTTCTTAGCATGTATTGTTTTCTTAAAGATAGGCGATTTGATGTTTAAAGAAAACCTGCATTTTTCATCCTCACACTGTGACATAATCATTCATCATGTTGACTTTCAAGGTTTTCTTAGTTTGAGAGTGTTCTCTGTTCTCTTTCTTCCTTGTGACTTTTGGCTTGTGTCCCATACACATAGTCTTGGTTGCCATTTACAAGAATGGGATCTTGCAACTCAGATGGCTTAAGGTCCTTATAAAAATTCATGTCTACTGTCAATAGCTTAAGTCTTTTCTGGAGACTCAAGTGCGCTTTCTATTTTTGGGGGGAAGGGGACAGAGGAGAACTGAGGCAGGCAGATGTATGGGTGAGGAACAGGTTTTTAAAGGATAATTGTCCTCTGATTGGCTAACTTAGAAAAATGCAGTTACATAAAACAGCAAAAGCCTGCATGTTTTCCCTTCTCTCCATTTTCAAACCTTTTGAATCTTGTGTTTAAATCTTTTAAGATCTTTGATCTGGTCCCCTCTTGGAATACCTCTGATTACAGAAATCGTTGTTAAGAAGTGTTTGGTCCCCTTTGTCAAGTGATTTCCAGCTCAGTTTTGTCAAATGATTAATGTCCAATCTTAGAGTATTTCTTGCTTAGTCGATATTCCTGGTTCCCAAGGAAGGAAGTGCTATGCTTTGAGTAGTAGCTACCACTCTGTCCCAGTATGCTTTGCTTTCTGAGACTATTCTCAATTAGTTGTACCAAAGCGTGAATGTTACCTTTCACTGTACACTTGACTTCTTTGCTGTCTGGGACTCGGTATAAAGGCAAAAAAATTAACCCCTTTTTGGGGAATGAAATCTGCTGCCTAGCAAAGGTTCCCCTGTTCAAATTGTGTTTAAGTTCCTGAGGTCATCACTTCAGTAGGATTATTAATATAAAGCTTAGTAGTTGGAGGAATGACCAAATCTAAATGGATGTACAGAGTAACAGTTCAAAAAAACCAAAAAATGGGTGTTGGAGGACATGAGAGATCCTGAATTGTCTGGTGATATACTTCTAAAATTATCTTATTTTCATTGTCTATGTGCAAGCGTTGACTGATGTGACTCATGACCAGTCTTCGTTCATTAATTCAACAGAAATAAAGGTGTAAATTTATCCTCATCTTTCCTGAGCCAGGTGTTGCCCATAATGCATGGGTAGAACAGACATAAAAATCTCCTTAGAGTTCTTCTAAAACATAAGAAACATTCTGCTTTTATGTCAATGAAAATTCTGTTACTTATACTTTTAGGGGTCATTATGTGGATGTTTGATAATGTAAGTGCATAGAGAAGATTACTTTTTAAGCATGAAAATAAATGCCATGAAAAAGGCTATTAACACTTGTAAAATGCAAACATAAAAAGGATAATCTTGAGCTGAGATACTTTAGTAATGCTGAAGAAATTTAAGCTTCTGATTTTTTTGTTCCTTTCATAGTACTACTCACCAAGTACTCTTCAAGGCAGTGTAGATGTTATGCTTGATAAATGACCATTTTTCACTTAATACATACCGCTGTGCAAGTGTCATGGAGTTCAACAAGGCCAAGTGCACGGTCCTGCACCTGGGTCTGGGCAATCCCAAGCACAACTACAGGCTGGGTGATGAGTGGATTGAGAGCAGCCCTTCAGGAAACAATGCGGGGCTGGTGTTGGATGAAAAACTGAACATGAGCCAGCAAAGTGCACTCACAGCCAGAAAGCCAATTGCACCTTTGGCTGCATCAGAAGAAGCATGGCCAGAAGGTCAAGGGAGGTGATTCTGTCCCTCTGCTCTGCCCTCGTGCGACCCCACCTGCAGTAGTGTGTGTTCAGTTCTGGGGCCCCCAGCATAAGAAAGTCATGGATCTCCTCAAGGAGGTTTGGAGGAAGACCATGAAGATGAACAGAGGGTTGGAACACCTCCCTTATGAGGACAGGCTGGGAGTGTTGGGGTTGTTCAGCCTAGAGAAGAGAAGGTTCCAAGGAGACCTTATTGCAGCCTTCCAGTACCTGAAGGGGGCCTACAGGAAAGGTGGGGAGGGGCTTTTTATGAGGGCATGTGGTGATAGGACAAGGGGTAATGGCTTTAAACTAAAATAGGGTAGATTTAGATTAGATGTATGGAAGAAACTCTTTACTTTGAGGGTGGTGAGAAGGAAGTTTATAATGACAGATGGGTTTAATTTCCCTTATTTTTGAGATAACAATCTTGATACCTGTTTTGTGTGGAGAAAAGCAAGTATCCTGGATGTGTTATGTTCTCCATTTATGTGGTAAACATTTACCCAGTATGAGTTGATGAGAAGTAAGGCTGCTCTCTCATTCTCGAAGATCAGCGTAGTAAGGTTCCATGCCCTAGAAGTTTGAAATTTTACCTTGAGGTTGAGCATGCTCAACACCTATTTTGGGCATTCTAAAGATGTTTAAAAGCATCAGGGAATTCTGTACTGGGTGAGTCTTGTGAGTTTGTTGCTTTTCTGGGTTAGAAAGAGCTGACGTGGGTTATTCATTTCATGTGGTTTAATAAGATATATCTGAAAAAACTTTCTATATTGGAATTCTAATCTCCTGGCATTGCTATAGATTGGAAATAAGACCATCATTGTTACTCCTTTTAAATGTTGCAAGGCTGCTGTACTATCTAAAATTCAGTTATTGTGTGGCAGTCATAGCACTAAAGAATGTGATCTTCCCAGAATTTTCTAAGTGAAAAATGTATTCATCTTACTAGGCTATTGAGTAGGAAACTCTCACAGAGAAATCAAGGCATACAACTGAGTTGGTCTAGTGTTAACAAGCTAGAGTTACTGATTTAATCTTTCACTATTCCTTTTACTCTTCTCCTGTTAGTGCAAATAACATCTTGTTTATTATTTTAGGGAAAATCTGTATCTGTTGTGTCGTGTGAGCACGTAAACAGTGGTTAGGAGTAGAACATAAAAACCCCTGTGTGTTGAAGGTGGAGAAGCCAGTAAATCTTCATTTCAAGTTTATTCTGTTAAAAAACAGTTAAATTAAGTCAACATTCTTTCCCACGCACTGAAATTCATTCATGAGAATTGAATCTTCAGACTTTTCAAATCTGAGGCATAATTCCAAAGCAACTTTTATTCCCTTCCTGGATGGATGTGTGCTTTGTCTTCAGTTTGGATTTTTCCTACATGAAAAATGTAAATTTTTTGGTAAAAAATAAATTGGTTGGGTATGTGCAAATACTGCAGAACGGGAATGTGAATCATGTCTGTGTTCCGTTCTAGAGCACATTCTTCCCAAGCTCATCTACTGCTTTGCACATATCTTGTCATCTTTTTTGAACAGTATCACTGATAACACAGACTCCTTTCCCCTTAGGGTACTAACCAGTTCCCTTTACAAATCCCTGAAAAAGTATATTGAACTTGTTCTAAAGACCCAAAGCCACCAGTGGTGTTCATCCAAGGAAGATTTCTATGGAAGGAGAAGGAAGGCAAAAATGTAGCCTGACAGCAAAGAGTCAGAATCTTACAGTGCTACAAACTGAGTTTGTCTCAATTAGTCCAAATAATCCAGAAAGATAAAGTTTGCATGGAGAGAATATTTTTTGTACTATACTGTGATGAAATTGTCTATCACTTGTTTTAGTGTAAAGGGCATTGCTTCTCCGTGCAAACCTTGCCTGGCTTTTAATTAGCTTTATCAGTATCAACATGAAGTAATTGTGTGTTTATTTAGCTAGACCAGACATTTCTAATTGAATCAGATCTTCAAATGTATGTTAATCTGAGCCCTTTAGGTCTTTATTAAAATGATATTGATAGGGTTGATGTTTCAGTGCACGTTACCCTTTTTAAAATTTTTGTAAGGGTCCCGTGTGTGGTCAGCACTAGTACAGTTTGACTGCTACATACGTGCAAAACAAGAGGAAAGTTCCACTCAAGCTCCCTTTTTTTTTTACATTAGCACTTCTCCCCACATTTACCAATCTACTTCCTCAGACGCAGTTACCTCGCTATTGCTCTTCTCACAAATAACAGGCAAACACTGCTAGGATCCTGGGAGTTTGAGGATATACAGCATCCCTCAGAGAGGGATCACAGGTTATCTCAGAGCACCAGTTACCTCAGAGCTATCTTTCAAGGAGCTCTACTTCCACTGCACTGCAGTTCATACATGTGAAAATCCAATTTTTTTTATGGTGCTTCAAGATAGTGTCTGATAGGCTGCAAAAGGGGAGAGAACCAAGGTGGGATTTTACACAACTGGTGATGGTATTAAGCCCACATATCCACGTTGCATCTTTGCTACCAATGATGCGTATGCCCATTTTTGGTCCTAGAATGAGTGCACTGTTCATGTGCCAGAAAGTCATCTGCTCAAGGACCTCTTATCCACTTGACAAATGGGGCACTAAGTGATGCTCTGGGCCATAATGTTGACCTTGGTTTCACCGAGAGAGAAACTGCTTTAAGACAGTAAGTCGTGTGCTCAAGCAAGTGTGACACAAGGGAAATTTGCACCTATAAAGAACTCTGCAGTCTACTAAATTGCTAATGTAGATGCACCCTTAGATGTTGGTCCTCACAACGGTGAAATGGCAGTCATCTTTGCAAGGAAGAATGCTTGTTTTATATAGAACAGAAGAATATAAAAAAATTAAAAGATAGTTACAGAGAATTGCAGTTTCATTTTTGAGTGACAGGTGTCTTTGAAATCATTAATCAGGCACATAAAGAATATTGCAAGTATCTTGCTTATCCTTCATTGTTCTAATTGCCCATTACTGTTTGAAACAATAGAAAATGACATCACAACCTTGCAGTCTTTATAATATAAGTTAGATAGAGGTTTATTTATAATTAAATTGTTTAATTCCCAGTTAGTTCTAGTACATGGCAAGTATGGTTTAATAAGTACAAAAGGTTACAAAGATGCATCAGTGTTCTTGTGTAATGAGGACAATGTATTTAGTGTTGTTATTTAGGTATCCTCCTAAAAAAAAGAACTAATTATGATGAGATTAATTATATACAAGACAAATATAATACTATCCTCTAGGCTTTCTGTTGGGCTTTTTGTTTAGGCAGTGCACAAAATCAGGGCATCCTTGTGACAGTCACCTTAATGGAAAATGACATGAAACGTGCAGGCTGTTGTCTTGCGCTGTGCAATGTGTGTGACTGAATCCCTAAAAGGGATGCTGCACTGAGCTCCAAAAGGCAAATCCCCATCGCTTGTTAACTTTTCATTTTACACAAGAAAGGTATAACAATAATTGTAACTTTTCTGTTGGGAGGAGGTGGGGTTTTGTGGGGTTTATTTTTGCTTGTTTGTTGGGTTTTGGTTCGGGGTTAGGTTATTTTTTTGAGACATATTTTTATTCTCAGGAAAAGAAAGAGAGGAGAGAGCAGCTTGAGAAGAAGCAGAAGAAGTTGCAGCCTGTCCGTGGGGATGAAGTGCCTTCTCCCTGGAGTCCACCTGGCAAAGTCACATATTCAAGGAATTACTGAGCAGTGTACTGCCTTCTGTAAGAAAAGATGATCCACAAAGTTCTGACAGTGACTCATCATTATTTCAATAACAGCTGATTTTCACTTAAGCCGTTATAGATGTTACATCCATTCTTTTTGGTTTATTTGATTTCTGCAGTTTAAATAGATCAGTTGTCCCTTTTCATTGCTTTAGAAAATGTATTTTTTTCTTTTCTTTTTTAATTCTAGATTTAACTTAGGTTTGCTGAATCCTGTGTTACTACATTCCTTTTTGATGCAAGTGTATATTCAGGATACGTAAGGCTGGACTCTGGCATTTTTTACACCCAAAAGTAGCAAAATGGTTATCTGTAAGTTACAAGGCCATACTGCTGGGGAGTTAAATTTGAAAGAAATGCTATATGGAGGCAGGGGGATGATGGGCAAGGATATGATGGCTTTCCTGTGGTGATAGAAAGGAGACAAAAGGCTAAGCATTATGGCAGGGGGATGTCATTTTGAAACCTGAAGAGACAAGCTGCAAAAAACATAATACGATTCTTAGATTATGATACACTATGAAATACAAAAAATAGCTTTAAATTAAAACTGCATCAAGCAGAAAAAGGATTTCATGGGGCCAAAAGCAGTCAGACATGTGACGGTACAAAAGAATGAAACTGGAATCCATATAATTTAAAGTGATACAGGACTAGGACTGTAGCTGTTAAGTCCACTTCAGGTATTCATATACATTCTGTAGGTTTCCTGCTTCCTACAGGAAACAGCAGTTTTGGAGGCATGTTTTTCAGTTCACACAAAATCCTACATAAAAACTTCAAGAGCAGAACAGTGGTATTCCTACGAGGCAACTTAGGCACTGAAAATTATGTTTTGGAACTTAATTTTAAGCCTTCTGTGGTTGTTTTTACATTGAGTAGATCCTTCACAAGCATGTTTTCATCGTTGTTAATGACATAATTGCTGTAGTTAATTTATTATCATTTCTTCTGATCGTTTGTTTTTTGTTCTTCATGGTGTTTCCCTCTCTATTTTGGAAACAATGGCAAGACTACATGTCTTTAGAGATCTTCAAATCTCATTGGCCTGCTGTCTAAACACTGTTATTTCTGTTTGTATTTTCTTATTTGAATTTTAGTAACCACTACAGATCAGATCTGCTCCTCAAATGTGTATTAAAAAAAAGAAAAAAAGCCCAGCAAAAACATCACCAACCAAGAAGTCAAAAAACTTAGTATTTAAATTATAGATGTGTTTTCTCAAATGAGACTCTTGCTCCAGTTTAGACAGACAGCCTCCTGGGGAGCCAAAGGAGCATTTTAGAAGCAGACTTGCTTGGTTTTTTTTTTTTCACTGGAATCCTGTGCTGTTAGTAAATCACTGAGACACTGATTAATTCTGCATTTCATGTAACTTTGAGGCATCTCCACAGAAAAACACAAGACCAGCAATCAGATGTATTTCTTTAGTTTCTTGCTTGTTTTTTTGTTTTGTTAGTAAGGGTCACTGAAGATTTAGAGATGTTTGTTTTGTTCCTAATGGTCTATTACCAGAATGTGGTACAGACGAAATTTACTGCTGGTATGTAGGTAAAAGTGAAATCAGAAGGATATCTAGTCTATCTCATTGTTGAATATGGTCCTGTTTGTTACTGACAGTATGAACTCCAGTTCTGTGTATTCCTAATTCAGACCTTTTACAAAGTTCATGACAGGAAGGAGCAGGTGTGAGAATGCAAACAAGTAAAGATATATTTGTTAGAATGTTAGCTAGTGATGTAGTTACCATCATTAACCTAATTTATATCAGTGAACAAGTGTAGAGAAAGGCTTGTAAAATGTACAGTATTTCTGCTGCATGCAGCCTGTTGACAGTGTTCAGTAGTCTTGCTGATAACACCAGAGGAGGGTCACAAAAATGATCAGGGGGCTGGAGCACCTCTCCTATGAGGACAGGCTGAGAGAGTTGGGGTTGTTCAGCCTGGAGGAGAGGAGGCTCCAGGGGGACCTTAGTACCTTCCAGTACCCAAGAGGGGCCTACAAGAAAGCTGGGGAGGGTTTGTTCACAAGGGTTTGTAGTGACAGGACAAGGGGTAATGGCTCGAAGCTAGAAAAGGGCAGATCTAGGTTAGACAAGAGGAAAAAGTTCTTTAATGTGAGGGTGATAGATCTCTGGAATAGGTTGCCCAGAGAGGTGGTGGAGGCCCCATCCCTGGAGACATTGAAGGCCAGGCTTGCTGAGGCTCTGAGCAGCCCGACCTAATTGGAGATGTCCCTGCCTATTGCAGGGGGGTTGGACTAGGTGATCTTTAGAGGTCCCTTCCAACCCAATGCATTCTATAATTATAATTTTTAGAATAATGGTAAGGTTTTGATGGTCCTCTAGGCTTCTAGCACTTGGAGCCTTGAATTCAGGTTTAATGTTGTGCTGGTGTTAAGAAACTAGAGCTATAATATGATGGGAAGATTGAAACATGTATCAGGCAGCAGAGTTTCTATACAGCTGCCTTGATCTGATCAGGAGAGTCTGAGGCAAAGTGTGTAGCCTGTGAGGAACAAGTCATCCAGATCATTATTTTTGTAGTGTCCAGCTAGAGCAAGTAAGGCAGGTCTCTGTGCTGACAGGCCTATAGTTAAGGGGTGCAAATGAAATGTCTGGTAGAGGGAGTGGCAGAGTTAGAAAAGGGTTTGTCACGTGCCTATGCCTAAACTGAACACCACATACTTACTGGCTTCAGGCCTTTAGATGATTGGATGGAAGTCTTTTGACAGAAGATAGAAGTGGGAAGGTATTGGTGACACCTTTCAGAGGAGTCAGATACCCAGCACATAGCCAGCACTCACATAAATTCACAACTTTTCAATTAGAAAAAGTTGGTGAAGATATATTTATGTGGAAAAACAGATGACACAACTGTCTGTTTATCTTTTATTATAAAATTCGGGGAGGTTTGTCTAATTTTCCATTGTAAAAACATGGACTTGTTACAGCATGATGAAAATGCTGTAGAAAAGATAGAGCTGAGAAATACAAACATATGTACAGTATAAAAATATACTTGTATCTGCATAAATTCTGTTACTGTGTTTATTGATGACAGAGGAAAAATATTTTGTGTTAAATAAAATATATTTTAGTATATTATCCTCAATGTTTTCATCAGATCATAGGATCTTTATTTAAAGCTTTAATGCATGTAAACAAACCAGGGAATGTCCCTAAGCACAAGCTATTCTCTTATCATTGTTAATGTGACAGACAGGGAACTGTATTCCACTGAAGTCAAAGCTTCTGGTGCTACAATGCTCTCCTCCAGCTCACTGACACTCACTTCTGCTTGCTACCACACCCATGCAAGCAAACATCTAAGAGTTTCCAAGGGATAACCGGGAAAATGTTCAGTATCTCTCATTTTTTTTTCCAAGGCATTTCATTCAGGCATCAAGTTGTTGCATTGGTGCACTAAAGGAGCAGGGTAATGATCTATTCCAATTCTCTCATTCTGGCTAAGAAAAATTCTATTCTGTTCTCTGTTGTGTCTCTTTATTTCATATTCACAAGATATTGATCATCTTACCTGATCTGTATGTCATGGACTGCTACATTTCACCTGGTTAGTTGTATGTCAAAGTGAGCTACTTGAGTCCAACTAACAGAGTTGAACCAGTTTGGGTTGTGAATGCCAATGGCTGCCTTGGCTGCAAGTCAAGAACTGAACTTGCTCTAGTATGTCCGTATCTTTCTTGCACTGGGCAGCCCAAAACTGAAGATGGTGCTTCAGATGCAGTCTCTCATATGCCAGATAGAGGGGAACAATCACTTCCATCATCCTGCTGAAAACATGCTTGCTAATATAGCCCCCAGTGTGGGTTGTTCTCGTTCTTTGCTGTAAGAGCCCATGGCTGACGTATGTTCCACTTCTTGTCCTCTGGTACCCCTAGGTCCTTTCCTGTAAAGGTGCTTTGCTGAGCTTAAAGGTTCCCGTCAGCCCACTTCTCCAGCTCCCTCAAGAACAGACTACTTGGCTCCATAGACTTAGCTATGTCCACTTAGCAGTGCTCTCCTGTCTTCCTCTTCAATTCTTCAGTGCCTGAAGGCAGACCTCACTAGTGGAAAAAAGAAGGGCAAAAAAGTCATCAAGGTTCTCAGCCTTTTCCATGTCCTATGTCGCTAAGTCACCTGCATCCCTGAGCAGGAGAACCACATTTTTCATTCATTGTGAATGTACTTACAGAATCCCTTCTTGTCGTCTTTCAAATACCATATGAGCTTTAACTTCTGCTGAGCTTTGGCTTTACTAAATCTTTCCATGCTCACTCAAGTAATGTCTCTATGTTGCTCCTTGGTGGTAAGTACTCTCTACCACCTGTGTGCTTGCTTGTTGTCTGAACACAGGCGGGAGAGCCTCTTTCATGCATGCTGGCCACCTGCCACACTTGCTCAGTTACCCACATATCAAAACGGACTGTTCCTGTGCTCTTACAAGGATGTTTCTGAAGGTCAGCAAACTTTCCTGGGTCCCTTTGCTCTCCAGAGCAGTCTTCTGTGAGATCCTGACAAACAGACCTTAACAAGTCATCATTTTCTCTTCTGAAGGCCACGGTTGTGATTCTACTGTTTATTTTGCTTCTTACAGGATTGAAAGCTCCACAGTCTCAAGCGTCCTGATAGCCAAATGACCATCAGCTTTTACAACCCAGTCTAGTCCATCCCTATAACTCTGCAATAACTAAGCTCAAGTCCCAAGCAGCTCTTAAATCATCAGATTTCTACTGAACCAGCAGCTTTTAAAGAACAATTTCTAAAATTTTAGTAACATTTCTTGGTTAGATTTCCCCCTAATAGATAATAAAGTAACTGCAAAATTCTTACCTCCTTATTTCAGCTTAGGCATGGAGAAGTCTGCTTATATTAGCAGATAGCATTCAGCCAGTTAACGTATGTTTTCAACATCACACATAATTTTAGCACCTATACTCAAAACAGAAGAAAAGTTATAAAAATAATCCCTTGGTATTGCAAGGTATTTTTCTTTCTTATTCTGGTTTCATTTATGAATAGATTTTTTTCTGTGTTGCTTTTATTTCTGTGTGGATTCAGACTAGAACAGTTGAAAGTTTTTTCATTTATTGTTACTTTAAAGAAATGACAACTCCCATTATATGTTAATCATGAATAGAAATATAAAATTAATAGATATTCATTTTCATGAATATAAACTGGGATGTCCAGTCCTTGATCATAACAAATGACAGGAGGGTAATATTATTTTCATGTGTCATTAACTCTCAAGTGAAGCAGGACATTCCACCATTTAACTGTTTTAGTGCCCAGGTGTAATGTAGATATTAACAATAATATCCTAGTTGACTTATATTTTCCTTTTCACCTTTTAACGTGGTGTAATAAACTGGAGCCCCATCCCCACATGATGCTTTCTAACAAAATAATTAAAGAAAAAACAACGGGAAAAAAAAGTTAGAGAAAAGGAAAATATTCAAGCCATCCTCAATCTATTTCACTTTCTTGAAGAAGGACCTGCAGAATCATGGAGAATAAATGACATTTTGGGAAAAAAACTTTCTTAGCAACCCTGAATTCCTCTATGCTTCTTAGCACTTCTAATACTGAAGTATAATGAGGATGGGCAGAGGTGATTTAGCACCTAGTCTAACAGACTGGTCATGAAACCCTGCAGGTGGGCAGCATAACTGCTCCCATCCCAAAGGGCTTCTCAGAGACCTAGGGATTGCAAGTTCTCCATGACACAGGCAGGATGGTATCCAACCTTCCTTCCCTGCAGCAGAAATATGTTTCCACTGACTGTAGGCAAAATAAGAGCAGCAGTTAACTCAGACAATAACTAAACACTGCAGATAACTTTCTAAATTTCCCAGATTTGACTTCTGTCTAAGCAGACCCTTGTTGATACCACTTTATTGTTTAGGTTGTCTACCAGTGAAGGAGAATGTTATCCTGGATTGTAACTGGAGGAGGAAAGATTTATATTGCAAAAGCTCAGAGAACAAAATGAAAACATTCGGGCTTTTATTTAAAGATATTTTGGCTGTCATGTTGAAAGAGAGGATACCAGTGAGTAAATAAAAGCAGTCAGTCCCATCATTATCAAGTTTAACATTTGTAGAGACATTAGTGGTTATGAACATGGTGCTTTATACTGCACACACAAAATGGAAAGATGACTTGCCACAGAAGGCTCCTCATCCCAGAAAATGTATAATAGAGATTTAGTCAAAAACACAAGAAGAATGAGGATGGTCTCGGGAAGGCAGCAGCAGTTTCAGAACAGGAGCTGTGGTACAGTTCTATCAACAGATCCTAGCAGTTTGATTTCACAGTCCACCAGCTGTTGTCCTGACTTGCTATCCTGCCTTCAGCAGACACAGCCAATGCACTCATTTTCGCCTTGACTCTTCTGCCGCCTATGTTGTCAAACATTCTTGGGTTTCCTTTCTTCTAATGGACCAAATTTCCCATCTTTCCTGCTTAAGAACCCAAATAATTCTGTCCATTCTTGCTGTTGTACAGCACTTCCAAAAGAGATCAATCTACTCAAAGAATCAATCTGCTGTCAGGACTGCTGTACAATTTGAAGTATTATTATAGCATTAAAGCCTAACATTGACTTGATACTTATTTTCCCTTAAGCAGATGGTAGTGCATCAAGCTGTTAAATTTCACTGCAGCAAAAATGACATTCTGCTTAAAGTTTGTTATTCCTCACATGAATCAATAAAATGTAAGAACGGTGCATTAGAGAAATGCTCTTTGCAAATGGCTATGCATTTGTAATGCATTCAAAGCAAGGGTTCTCGTGAGAATGACCCCTGATTTTCAAGGGCAAACTATGTTTTTGGCTTACCAAGTATCAATAGAAAGAAAGGTTATGTGCAGTTTTTATCGGGGCAATGATAGGCAGAAACAACAGGATTAATAGCCCAAGGCCAATGTAGCAAGTGCACATTAAGAGTTTCACAATGACTGTCTACTGATTTGCAGGTCAAATATCCTTTACACTATTCTGTTTATGATTCACTTTCACCTTTTCTCATGCAGGTACTTGTAAATAATCATGTGCACTGGTTCAATCAATCATAACAGAAAGAGCAGGGAGAGTTTTACCTATACAGGCAAACATTGCTGTCATCTACGAGCTACATGTAGAAGTAAAATTATAAGATGACCACAGCTGTAAAACTTAAAATCTAAAAAATTTAACTGGCAAGACTGTACCACTTGAAATTGCTGCCACGAGGGAGAGAATTGAAGCATGCCAGCCTACAGCCCAGGATCAGAGTCTCTGCATCAGATGCCACTGAACCTGGTTTTCTGCAGGCTGTGGCACTGAGCTCATATAAAGGTGTCCCAAAGGGATGGGCCATGCCACAGAGCTGTGATGTCATCCTGATCTTATGCACTGATCCTGATGTCATTCTGTGCAGTCATCCTGATCTCGTGCACCGTCTCTCCACTGATGGGGTAAAACAGGGTAAGGAGATGACCAACAGTCACTGTTGGTGAACCAACAGTGGCATTTTGTACAGGTTTCACCCTTTGTTACAGGCTGAATGTCTCTTTTCTGAACGAGTTTCTGCCCACACATGCCAGAACGGGAATTACTGTGGGCAGGATGTATTATAGTCATGGATGGCAATGCTCTGTTTTCATCATTTTAAACACTTATTCCTTAACAAAGTAATCTGTCGCCACAGTAGAGAACTCCATGGGCAATAAGCAAGTCTTCAGCAAAACAGGCAGCCAAAAATTAGCACACATATCTTTGTTGCTCTTGTATGAGGCCTAGAGTGCCCTTGAATACTATTAAGAATACTTAAGAGAAAAAAGCAAGGTCTGTTATGGCCACATTTAAAATCTTAGGAGCTGAAGGGACAGGTGCCTATTGTGCCGCAGGGATCCTGAAATCTGGCTCTGTAAACTAAAGCAGATTTTCAGGTGTTAGGCATCTGAACTTCCCAGAGATTTCACTTGTATTCATGTCCAGCCAGACCTGGAATAAAACAGAGCACTTAATGTTCACGGGTTGTGTGACACATTTGATGCACAAGGTCGTTGTTGAAGAGATCCTCCCAATGTCCCATGGGAACAGGTTGGAGTTGTTATCCCCCATGTTAGACAATTGTAGTTTCTCATCCCCAAATCACCCCAAATCAGAGGTCAGAAAACACTGCTTAATTCACAGACCTGCTTTGTCTTCTTGCAGATGTTGCTGGTTTTCTTGCAAAGTTTTAACTGTTCGATCATCATAAAGACTTCAGGTTCTGCCAGATTAATTTACTGTGTCATTCCCCTCACCCATCACAGACAGTCTTCAGTTGTTGAGGAGCATGGGAACTTGTATTTCAGGTATTTATACTGTGAGGTATAAAAGAGCTACATAGAAGCATTGAACAAACCTCAGCCAGCACCCCGGTGTGACCTGAAAGATGCTTTAAGCCCCTAGTTCTGGAAGTGTTGTCAGTAGCCAGCATGGCCCATCTCTAGGAGAAAATTCAGTGCATGAATATTAGCACCTGAGTGTGCCTGTGCTGCAGATTCATCAGATTAGCCAAGGTGACACTAGCAGTATTATGCTCTTCTGGGGCTCACAAGATAAATTCATGGAAATTCCCATGGAAAATGAGTGCTGGAGACAAACCTGAAACAGGGAAAGTGAAGAAAATCAAATCAAACTGTTCAATAGACTGTTCCTAGTGTGGCTGACTAGACAGACATATACTGAGACTTCAGGAGAAAGTCAGGAAATAGCAAGTACCTGAACATAACCAGGTGAGACTATTGACCTGACCACATGTTTAGTGATGTATTAAAATGATTTAAATGATTAAAATGATACCTAAATAAAATGATTTTGGGAAACAGGCAATCAGCTGCAGACCGAGAGTCACAGGCTTCATCTCCTCTCTGTTTAAACACATGAGAACATGCCAATTTTTGACCACTGTGATTCATGAAGCCAACAAGCAGGGTCCCCTCCTGCACTTGCTGTAGCATGGATGCCAGGGTGCCTCTTGTGACCAGCACCTAACCTGCCTCCAGAGCTGCACACTCCTCCCGAGCAAAAGCTTTAGCAGGAAAGTTACATTTTCACATTTTCTGTAGGATTTCAGATGAAGCAGAAACTTTTGGCCACCTGCTTTTGCAGTGTGGGCTGCTAGATGCCCTGCCACTACTGTGCCACCAGCCTTGCTCCTGCCTGTACCCTGCCACCTGCATCACCCCAATCCCACCCTCTGTAGCACTTTCCTTTCTCCATTAGCCTACCAGCATTTTGCCCTGGATACATCGTCACTGCACCTGCTCAAAACCAACACACACCCTTCCTGGCAGGGGACCTTAAAAGCATTCATTATATATTTATAACTACCCTGCACTGCCTCGATGAAACAACAGAATGCAGCTGTTGGAGTGGCAGCACCTCAGGGATGGGGATGGAGCAAACAAGATGGAAGCAGGGAGAGGTGGCTCGGGGCTTGGCAGAGCCTGCTGCAAGCAGAGAGGCTTTCTGCTGGTAGGTGTTGCTTCTGCTCAGCTACTTTTTTCCTAACACTCAACAGAAATGTTTGAGTATTTCTTGTGGCCACTGACCCCAACAAAACAGGGGTTTTGTTTGGCTTCAAACTTTTTGAACACAATTGAAAAAAAATCCAACAAACTACACTACATTTTCTTTCATTTCTGATATGGTTTTCAGGCTTTCAGTCTCTGCTGGGAGCCAGACCCCTTATAAATATGATTATGGTAAATATTTCACTTGTATTTCATGTGGTCCATTACACAAAACCTTGCATGACCAGAGACCCAGGCTGCCAGGGCAGACAGGGTCGGCAGCTTTCCCACGCGACTGCTCAAACAGGGCTAAGTGCTACTGCCGGCTGCTGCTCAACCAGCGAGGAGCAAAGCACTTTGGGCAGCTCAGTAAACCCAAATCCTGTACTCAATTATGGATGGGGAATGTCTGTTTTGACTGAAACTCTTGAAATAGCTTAGTTTACTTCTTCTGAGAGGGAAAGCTTTGGAAATGTGTATTACTGAATTACTTTTATTGCCATGCAGCCTGGAATCAATGCTGCTGCTTTCCCTTCATTGCCTGTGGGAAGCTGATTTTTATCTGAGATTCACTCTGCCAGCTAATAAGGGAGGCTTCATTAAATGGCAGTAGCAAGGACAGGCCTTAGATAATTGAACCCCACAGACTGTGACCCCCAGAAAGCAGCTGGGAGGGATCCCACTGAGCTGTGCCTCTACCTGGGGTGCAGAGACTCACTCTTTGCCCTGAAGGTCTTACACTGTGATCCCACAGGGACCCTCTGCTCCTCCGTGTTCAGCACTTGACAGTCGTGACATGCACAGCAGTTAGCATCAATGTTTCACTAAAGGAGTGTTGATAAACCAGAACTTGGAAACCCCAACTCCCTTGAACAGGGTTGCACATGTACATTTGCTAACGAGTCTGTGCAGGGCACCAGGAATGGCTTATTTTTCTTCATTCATGCTTTTTATTGATTCACTGGGAAAAAAAAGTAGATCTTGCTGTAGTCTTGTAGCAAAGAAATTTGATGAAAGCAGTAGGGAAACTAGAGTATATTCTGGCTGTGTGTCCAAAACGTTGACTCCTGCTTCTAACAGGGTTGTGACATAGTATAACTCATTGCTTCTATGAATGTGGTCTGTACAGCATACTCACTGAAATGCTAGAGAACACAAAGTTGGCTGAAACTGCTTCCTAAGGTGGGACGTCACCCAAGCCTACAAGTCAATTACAATGCAGCATTTGAAATGCCTAAAGCTGAGTTCAGTGTAGTGCTGAGAAGGCCTAGGGAAAGAGTGGGAAACCAGGTAAACCCCTCCAGCCTAGCGCAAAGATGCTGTGCCAGCTGCCTGGTCCCTGCAGGACCCTTACAGCCCAGCAGAACCACAGAGAGATGAGGGAGACCAACTCTTGTCCTGGTTTCGGCTAGGAGAGGGTTAACGTTCACTAGCAGCTACCTGCCCAGGAAGCTGGGAGGGGCCACAGCGGGGATGAACACCCCAACCCGCAACTGGGAGAGGTGATACCACACTGGCTTCATGACTGCTCCATAAGGGGGCTGGGGGAGGGCTTTTTAGTCGGTGGCTTCAGCGTGGGGCTGGAGGTAGGGACAGTGGGACTTGGTTCCACCTTGTGGTTTACAGCACTCACTTTATACATCACTTCATTGGTACTATCGTTATTGCTGTTGTTTTCTTTTCTCTTTGTGCTGCTCTGTTAAACAGTCTCTGGCCCAGCACACCTTTTTTTTTTTTTTTCCCCTCCTAATTCTCCTTCCCATCCCCCAGGAGGGAGTAAGGGGAATGCAGTGGGCAAGAAGCTGTGTGGTGGTTAGTTTCCAGCAGTGGATAAACCCCACCACTTAGACATACTTTATAGGGTCATTTTGCAGTAGTAGCTGGAGGATTCAGGCAGGAACCTGAGGTGTTCCTAGAAAGTATGCTCAGATGATGAGGAATAGCTGTGGCAGCTCCCTGAGCAGCATCCCATCTGTGGACACTGAGGAATAACAAGAACTCTTCACCTGTATGTTTGGGTGTAGTGTTAATTCTGAGTTTCATTCTTCTAGCTGGGAGTTTTGTGCCACGGATCCTGGTCCCTTCCTGACCTGCTTCACCCTGGGCTGTGTTTGTCTGGGTTTTCCTTGCTGGCTTGTGGCACAGGTGTGTTGTCTGATATAAGAGGTATGGAATTCCCAGGAACAGGAGAAAATCTGGATTTGTGATGTCCAGGGAACATGGATGATGCCGGTGCTGCATACGGGGGATGACAAATGGAGGCTAATAGGAGGGGCTGTTGAGCAGTGGCAGCACCAGTGAAAAGGATACAGTAGAAGTCACAAGACTTTTCTATCCATTCTCATCTCTACATTATTTTCTGCGAGGCACTTCTGCCAGCAACAGGGCTGTGTGTTTGGCTGTAGTATTTAGCAACAGCCATGGATTTCTATATGGATTTCCCTGGTGGCGTGTTAATGTATTATTGCAGAAAGGCAATGAGCCTAGCATTCCTGTGGTGAATGCACACTGTTATTAATATTCAATTAGTGCACTTCTGGTGGGATTCCTGTATTTTAAAAAAAGGAAGCATATAGATGGAAAAGGGACAGACAATCCGTGGTAAAAACCTGGGAAGTGTTAGGAAGCGGTGAAGTAAATCTCCCAGTGGGCCGCACCGGAGTGAGTGCTTGTCATGAAGACACACACAAGTTAAAAAGAAAAATAAATATAGCAATAAAGAAAGCTTTAATTAAATGAAAATACAGAGAAAAAAAGTAGGAGAAAAGCTGAATTCTGGTACCTAAAGAAAAGTGTGAAGAAAATATTAAGATAAAAATGTTGGTATCATTAAAAAGATGGGTGACAGAAAATGGATTAAACATAGCTAAGACTGGTTGGAACTATCCACCCGACACCACAAAGCCTCGGGGAAAACTTGGGTTGCCTATGCTTGCTGAGAAGCTATAGAGAGTGGCTTTGAATGTTTGTCTGCTCTCCCAAAACAGTATTATTGTAAGATTATTTCTGCTAATCGTATGACATTTCATAATCTATTTTCGCTAGACATGGTACAGCAACTGTGATGGTATCAGGTGGCCAGGATTTGCTTTGTGATGTCTAAATGTTCTCAGATGTGTAGTTCTTTGTGTAACCGCAAGGACAGGGTATCTGTAGTGAAATAGTCTTGTGGCAAATGCAGCTCAAGCTGCTAAAAGCATGCTTTAAAATTCAGACGGGTACTTGGCACTATTAAATTACCACACAGCACCCTGGAAACTGTCAAGGCCACGTGCAAGTAGCATTCACACTCGCTGAAGTGCTGTTTAATAGAAAGCTTTTAAACCAGAAAGGTTAGAAAATCTTCCCAGCCAGGGGAAGTTGTATGAAGGACTTTACACAGATGCACACAACATGGTCCAAGAGACAGTCTCTTTTGAAGTGATTTCTTTACTCCAATGGGTAACTTAAAAAGCAGGGGTATCCTGTGAGGAAATACAAAGTTTCAGGATCTTTGCTGGAGATAGATACTGGGTCTCAGTTCCAAACTGGATCTAGCTACTGAAGGGTGAGTTCAGGCCACATCAGTGAAAAGGATGACCAGGACCCTGCGAAGACTGGAACCTATAGTAGTCTCTCCGTTGCCCTTTAGCTCTTCAAAGCAACCTGGAAGCTGCACACTAACGTGTAAATGTTTAATCGTGTCAGTCATAATCTCACAGGCAGTTTTCTCTATGTGGTTCATGCATGTGATATTGCCACATAATGATCCTGGAGCAATAGTAGATGTGATACCTTGTAGATATTGGGGTCTGAACTGAGAATCTGCACTTTTCCAGGGGCCACCCTTCCTCCTGACCCACATATTGTTGGAACTGTTCAGTGGCAAAAAGTGAACAGGCCAGGTCTCAGGTGGAAGCCAGCAAGACTCAGTGCACCTTAGCACATCCCTTCACAGAAGTATTAAAGCTGTCAGTTTAGGTGATGCTTTTCCTATAGAGCAGTTGAAGAAAATTATCTGCCCATCTTTGCCAACATCTTCAAGTCAGCTAAGTTTGTGTCATTCTTGACTTTTTCATCTTCACTGCCTGTCACCCTGCTGCCTCCAGCTGAACACAGTTACATACTGGTCAACTGGTCTCAATGCTTAGCATAAAATAACATGTACCTATTTGAATATGGCTGCACAGCAACTTCTTAATGCTTGCATTATCTATATGAAAGAATCAGAAAATTAAATTAATACAAATCTCAGTTCTTGGTACATCACAGGTGGGTAAGTGATGTTTCTGTCCAAGGGCACTAAGGTATGCTTCTGATACCTTCCTACTTGTTATGCTGCTTGTCCTGTTGAAACCAAAGACACTGTTAATGTGCAAGTAAAATACTACATGTATTTTAATCTAGATGAACTGGAGGCTATGACTATACAAGGAGAGCTCAGGCTGCCTGACTTGTCTGTGTTCCTCTATTCCACTTAACCTCTAGAAAGATGCCTAAAACCAGCACCAAAGCTATGAAAATAGCTACTTTTTCAAAACTATTCCAGGGAAATATGGACATCAGGAGGAAATTTCTAACAGCTAGGTTCCAATGTGTATTCTACTCTTGAAAAGAAAAAAACCCAAACAAACAAAAAAACCTAACTAGTTACAGCACCATTCTGAATGTTTGATTATTACTCTCCAGTAGAGGAAGACATATAAATGATACTTCAAAAATAAATACCAAGTACTGGAACACATGCAGTTACAGAACCACAATTTCTATACGTGAAAAAGTGCAGGCAAAGGGATGCTCACGTTTGCTTCCCTGCTCAGACTCTGATGTTGCTTAGCTGCCATATTTTCATAATAAATTGTAGTCTTTAAAGCAACAGCGGTACTATATTCCAGTTAGTGTCACATGAACTTCAAAACATACATGTTTGCAGCCCTTTCTAGATAAAATAGTCAAGTAAAAATAATCAGGAGTTGTCACCTGGATGACTTAGTACTAGATTCTTGATTTTTCCCTATTCTTGGCCACTCAGAGGTCTCTGTGAGTTTTATTAATTTGTGTGACAGTTCCTACAAGAAAATTCTTCCAGAACATTATAAAACTGTAAGAGGGATGATTGTGTCAAATTTTCTGATAGAGAGCATCTACCCAAGTATTCCTATCCAATGTAACCAAATAATTGAATTCCTGGTTCAATTTAATGGTTAAATGATCCAGAACAGGAATTTTGTCCTATTTTCCTCAATTCTCTTTCAGGGAGACTTAGACTTTGCTGACTGTCTGGAAGTTATTTATAAACCAGCAGGTTCATGTTTGGGAGCTTCAGAATAACGTGCCTTCTGTCAGCTGCTGAAGAGCAGAAGTTCTTCCTTTGTAGCTTGTGCTCTTTGTTTCTAATCAGTCAAACAAAACAAGATTAAAGGAGGGGAGTTTTACTGAAAGCTGTTCAAACTGCAATAGTAGAAGTAGTAAAGAATATGAGTCGGGGTGGGGGGGGAATATCTCACACCCCCAAAACAAACAAAAAAACCCCACCCCAGTAAGCCCCAAGGAAGCTCTTTCTACAGGGCAACTTTAAATTGTTTTCCATTGAAAATAGTATCTACATTACCAGGGTTGTTTGAAGAGCAGCAAAATAAATCAGAAGTATGAGGTGCTGGATTTTAGCTGGTTAAGTATGGATTTTTTCAGGTGCAAATGCCCATTTTACTGCAAATCTGTCTTTCTGTAGGGTGTTTAAAGCTGCTCAGGATCTTCAGAATGATTGAAGGTAATGGTGAGCTTGTGCTTCCTAGAAGGAATATTCACTGATTTCTGCCCTACTGGTTCTTACTAGTCAATGTCTGGAGTTGGAGAGACTCTTAAATACTCTTTTAAATCAACAGGGAATTGGCTCTTTAAATTTATCTGCAGATTAGAGCTGCTTGCTCTTGGGTTCAGGTCATTTGATATTCTGGCACCTGCAGATGTGCACTCAGCAGTACCTATCAGCACTGACAAACAATCCAGAGAGCAGGCAGCATCTCAAAGCTTTCACAAACTTTGCATAAAGGCTGTGTGGCACAGAATTATGTGAGCTCTGCAGATATTCAGCCAGCACTCACAGTTGTTAATGCTGGGGGGGGAGGGGGGGGTGTTTCACTATCGATTCCCTGACGAAATTTTTGGAGATCCTGCTCTCTCAGCCATGAGATGTGGAAAGTCTTTCAGCAGAGGTGATGTGTTGCAAATCAGTTACATCCTGGCTCGTGGCCAAGAAGTATTACCTGTATATGCTGTTCTCTGCTCAAAGTCAGGTTTTTACTGAGAGTGGTGATAGATCTGCAAGTGAGATGAGATGATGCAGTCTTGCCTTGTGTCAATGCTCATTCTTCAGGACCTTGTCATGATTTATATCATGGGGGGTGACTGCAAGTTCAGGGAAGAGCCTCAAGGTCTTTGATCCCAGTTTTGGTACTCCTGTATCATTTTTTTTGTTCCTCTTCATTGCCTCTCTTCCAGATACTTTTTTACTGTTGGGAGTTCATATTTCACCCATTTTTATTCAGATATCAGCCACTGAAATTACAGGTACCTGAACAGTTAATGCTTACATACATGTTACTTAATATTCAGAATATTTTTTTTTTTAAACCGAGCAAGGAAGATTTCAATGCCCAGTCATTTTTCAAGCTATTTGTAGGAAAGTACAGGTATAATAAGTTATACGTGATCTATATCTGGAACTTTGTCTTTATGAAGAGTTGCATTTGCACTAGTGTGTGTTAAGCAGTTTGTAAATGTTTCCTGGGGTGGAGGGATGACTTGAAACGTGTGCCAAGCCAGGAAGTCTCTGTCCGTATCAGCCTGTCAGGACACCACATCTCTGAAGGTGGATGCAGACTGCAGTAATTTTTGTTGCATCTTTTGATTAGAAAGAGAGCCACAATAAATGAATAATGAAGTTAAAATCAATGCTCATCCATTATGAGTAGGAAGCCTTTGGGCAAGATTTGTCCTCTCTTAAGGTGCAGTAGAGTTTAATCTTATCCTGCAGACAGTGGAGTATGGGGTAGCTGCAGTGCTTATATCTCCCCCTTCCTCCATCAGGGGCCTCCAGCCCCTCTGCAGCAGGGTGGGAACTACACCTGTTGCCCAGGCCTTTGCAGAGCTGTAGCAGGGAAGTGGGTGGAAGAGGCCACAGAGGGTCATCTTGTGGCTGTGGTGCTACCCCTCACCTGCCTTTAGAGTGACTTGATGTCCTGTGTCACTGCACCCCATGTCATGTTGACATAGTCTGGGATGTAGGTGGTGCTTCCCAACATACCCTGTGAGAACATACCTCGCTATCATGTATGAAGTGTCTGGAAGAGGCAAGGGGAAGAGGCTTACCTCATCTCTCTCATTCACATGGAAACACCTCGAGCTTTGTAAATAGAATGAGCATAAATTTTCTATAGTGAAATGCTGAAAATGAAATTCTTTTTATTTTCAGGGAAAAGTGTTCAAAAATTAATGGAACTTAGTCTTCTTTCTTATGTTTAGGGGGGAGGGGGAGGAAGAACATCTGTATTGCAATAAATTGTAGCTGCACAAAAGCAATCAATTCTGAGTGCCAGGATAAATAAAAAACATTCTTACAGTCCTAGGATGATAGTATGAAATTATGTTCAATTCTAGATTAAATATGAAAGAATATACTAGTTAAGAAATCCTTTAAAAGAAAATGTATTCATTCTGTTGTAAAAAAAAAAAAAGTTCTATCAGAAAAATAACGAAACCTGATACGAGTCTGAAAATTACTGTGCATCCTTCTACTGTATGTAAAACTGTCAGAGAAGCAATTTTTAAGCCTGTGATGAATGATCCCTTCTGACCTTCTGAAACTATTCTGTTCTGAATAAACACTTGAAACTATAGGTCATTTGTGAGAATTAGGAGATAGTGCCCTAGGTGCACTCCCGAGTAATTAAATGATCTCTGCAAACTGATTTGCCATGCATCTGACTTGTGTGTGGGAGTAAGTAAATGGCTCAGTGCACTGGTAAAGAGACTAAATTTTTATTACAAATTCCATTGAAGTTTTGAAACAGGCTGCATTCTGCCAGATACTCAAGGACTTTAAATGACCTCCAGACAGAAACCAGGTCTTAGCCTAGTACGTGCACTAACTACTGAGCTTCAACATTTTGCTGTTAATGCTGTCTTAAACTTTCTTTCTAGTTAATAAGTCTTTTGGACACTTAAATGCTGTGCTAATGGCAGCTCCAGAAGGACCTCACAGGTCTGAGTGAGGGCAAAAAAAAAGGCAGCCAGTCTTCAATATAAATTGCTCTATAAAATGAGTAGGCTGAACACCGGACAGGCTTTCTTTAAGATCATCTTGTACTGCTGCTGTGTTTACTTACTGTTAAACAAGCAGAGGCAGCCTTCCATCACTCTGCTGCTGAAGTTAGGATACTCTAGAAAGGGTGCAGAATCTGTATTTGCTATAACCTGTAGACTTCCTTGTCTGTAGATGACAATTTGCTCAGCATCGTATCATACAATGGCTTAGGCTGGAAGGGACCTTAAAGATCATCTAATCCAACCTCCCCACCATGGGCAAGGACACCTCTGTTCAAGGATTTTGCCATACAGTGGGTTGCTCTAGGTTTGCTTTATTTAACAACTCAGAGTTGGGCCATCACCTCAGTGAGTGGCAAAGGACTTGTGCTTACAGGAAGATGCACATATGTGTCTAAGTAGGTATACTTCATATCAGTTTCAAGATATGTGCGTTCTCATTTATCCAAATACATACAGAGACCAAGGTAAAGATGAGGTATTTAGATAAAACTCTGTGTAGAGCTAAAACTGAGGAGGATCTTGAGTTAGATATCTAGCCTCTTCAACTCTTTTCCCTTGTTTTTTGTCCAGGACCTGTCCAGTCTTTTCATAATTTAATAAGCTTTGATTTTTAACTCTCCTTCCTGAATCCATGACTGAACAAAGTGGCTTTTGGAAATGCTACACTATTGTTCATAAGTAGACAGAGCCATGTTCTCTCAAGATAGAAAACTGAGTTTTCTTAACTGCTTATAAACAAGTATTACCTTAAAGTAAGGAAAATACTCTCTTTCAGCGGGTTGGATTGACACTCAACAATCAAACCATTGTTTGTTTACACCAATTCTTTATACTCGCCTGACACTTTTCTTTCATTTAAACTCAAATTTAGCACCACCACACTTGCAGAAGGATAAGGCAGGGGAGGCATCACTAGCTGTTGGTTGCAACAGTCAATAGAGGTAAGCATATGTTCTGTGACAAGAGTGCAGTTGGACTATCTGGCTGTGCAAATCAGTTTTGAGGGTTAAGCCTAAAATATTTAAACAAGACATAGGAATTTTCATGGTAAATTGAGTCCAAGGCCCCTTATTCCTTTCACAATAGTGGCTAGTACCTGCTGTGTCAGAGAAAGACAGAAGGGGATAGATTATGCTAACTAAATTGGAACATAATGTTCAAATTATTTGTTTGATTTATAATACCAGCAAGATTTATTGAAGACTGAAGCATAAACTGAAGAAGTTTGCAGATGATAGGAATAAAACTAGTATTAAATAAAGCATAAGTCTAAAACTGACAGATGTATCTTTTTCACTTTAATAAAAACGCTAATCAGAACTGTTTAGAAAACTACAAATTACATTTTTGTCACATGTCCTCTTTTTCTTACAATATTCAGAGCTGTTCTCTATGTTGCTGTAATATCCAATATCTACAGCAAATTGAATCCTTGAGATTTATTATTGCATTCTGAGTTTAACATGTGGAGCATTTCCATTCCTTCAAAAGTTATTTTGGTGGTATCATATCACACAGCTGTGTGATCATAGGAGGTATGAAATTAAACAGAATATATTCCTTCACTTCTCCAACAGCTTGTAAAGCTTTGGATGGAGCAGATAACATAATGTTGTCTTTTGATGTATGAAATAACATTTAAAATTCCAATTTTACATTCGTTGCTAGAGATACACAAGGTCTGTTGCTCCATCAAATGGAGCTTCAGCATAACTGTCAGATGTTTGGAACAGTCCAGATTTGTCATCCAGCACTCAAACACAGTTAGGAAAATACGGCAGATTTCATATAAACTTCTGCTGTGTTACACAAGGTAGTAATAAAAATACAAATAGCAGGACAAGATCTGTGTAATCCGTAAGTAAGGTTGAACTTTGTGCAGAGTGAGACATTTTGTTGGTTTTGAGACCAGTTGCCTCAAGGCAGAGGGCAACAAGATGTTTGTACTAAGTATTAAAGGGCAGACGATTTGTTTTTTGCAGAGTTAGAAAGAGAGCAAAGTGTTCTGTAATTTGGATTTGGTATTTCAAAAAACTTGCTATAGAAATAGCCAAGTTGGAAGGGTCAGTTAAAGCTGATATTTATCTGTAAAGCTTCTTTGGTATGTCTGTGATAGAGATGCTGCAGCAGAAGGTTCTTAACTAAAATCTTATGTGTGTCTTTGGCAAGCAAAATGCAGGTAAATCAGTTGTTTGCAGCATTAATAAATACGAACATGGTGAATGTGGCCATGAGGAAGGCAATAGTAAAGTCTGCTTAAGAAGACATTTGGAGCATAATTACCTGCAATCTTTTTACTTTCTTACCTCTGAAGTTTATCTGCCTCGGAGAAAGATGAAATACAGAATTGTTTCTTTCCTTCAGATCTGCTTCTTCATTTGCTTAATCACACCTTAATAGTCACAGTGCTGACTTCTTTGAGAAGCTGTTAGCTCTCACAAATAGGGATGTGACAACAGTTTCTGTCCTCAAGACCAGGGCTAACATAGAATCATAGAATACCTTGGGTTGGAAGGGACCTCCAGAGGTCATCTAGTCCAACCCCCCCTGCTGAGAGCAGGGACATCCTCAACTAGGGCAGGTTGCTCAGAGCTCTGTCAAGCCCCACCTTGAATGTCTCCAGGGATGGGGCCTCCACCGCCTCCCTGGGCAGCCTGTTCCAGTTTTTCACCACCCACATAGTAAAGAACTTCCTAATATCTAATCTAAATCTACCCTTCTCTAGTTTAAAGCCACTGCCCCTCATGCTGTTGCTACATACCCTTCTAAACAGTCCCTCTCCAGCTTTCTTGTAGGCCCCCTTCAGTTGCTGGAAGGCTGCTATAAGGTCTCACCAGAGCCTTCTCTCCTCCACACTGACAACCTGTCCTTGTAGGAGAGGTGCTCCAGCCTTTTGATGATCTTCATGGCCTTCCTCTGGACCTACTCTATCAAGTCCAGGTCCCTCTTGTGTTGAGGGCTCCAGAACTGGACACAGTACTCCAGGTGAGGTCTCGCCAGAACAGAATAGAGCATCAGAATCACCTTGCTCGACCTGTTGGCCATTGCATCAACTATTTGTAGCTGAGCTTTGCCGGAGATCAGCTGTGCCTCATGGTGTCCTGCCCCTTATTCCTTTTTCTTACCCATACCAAGAGCCTCTTCCCGTATAGCCCCATTTTGGAGCCACTGTCACCTTGCACACAAACCTGCCTGTGATTGTCATCACTTGCAGCTTGTGATGACTGAGTTGAACACTTCAGCTGGCCCTGGCTGACTTGGTCAGGAGCCAGACACTGTACTCCTGACTGAGAGTCCAGTGTGACAGTGGCCAGCACTGGTGTGGTGGGATTCACTTGTGCTTGGTGCTGTGTCTCCTGTGCTGTTTGGTGTGAATGGCTGTACTAGGTGAAATTGCTGTTATGCCCTCTCCTGCACCATTTGGTGAGTCAGGGGGGAAAAGGAATTATTCAAAGGAATGAGCACTGCTAACAGTTATTTAACCCTTTAATTTCAAATAATTCTAACAGGCTGAGCTGATAATTCTTTTTAAAAAAACAACCAAACAAACAAAACAACCCCCCCAATTCTGTAAGCCTTGAATATAACTGTTGCCCCAAGCAAGATCAGAATATTTTCCTTTACAGATTTAGTGTGTTTAGCCCAAGTAAATGAGTACTGAGGCCAACAAGCATGGGAGGATCAATGAGAAGAACCATCACTTATCACTAAAGAAATTACTTTAATGGTATATTTAATACCTACTAGACCAGTTCCTAGCTTATGCATAGTATGTGTCTAATATAATATATACACCCTGAGGAAAAAGGAGAGGTTGCAAATTCCATTAATCAAAGACAGCAGGACATTGCGTTAATAGTCAGAAAGGTATAAGAGTTGAGCTTATTATAGCAAAGGATTAGGTTAAAGATTTACACTAGATATTTTCATTTTGATTGGATCTGGTGAAATTCAAGCTCGATTACATGGCCAAGTCACTTCAGCCATCATAACTGCGAGTGGTGATCTTGGAGTCCCAAAAACTGTTGTTTTGGTTTGTTGTTTTTTTTTTTTTCTTTTTCATCTTCCCCTGAACTTTATCTTGGGAAAGATAGCAAAATAGAACAACCAAAGAACTATACAGCTGTTATTGCAACTTAGATCCTGGAAAAATACCAGAATATAACCGAACAAACAATTCGTAGGCACCTAGAAAATAATAAGGAGATGAGTAACAGCCAGCATGGATGTACTAGTTACAAGTCATGTCAAGCAGATCTAATTTTCTTCTCTGACAGGGTGAATAAGGGAGAAGCAGTAGGAGTCAATCTTACTTTTACAGATTTTTATGCTCCTTCACTATGTATAACAACTAGGAAAATATGCAGTAGGTGAAGCTATTAGGAAATGCAGAACTGGTAAGAAAAATCACAGTGAAAATCAGTGCTTTAAAGTCAGACCAAAAGGCTATATCAACTGTGACTTTTCAAGAACCTTGCTTGACTCTAGTGTACTATTCAGTATTTTCATCAGTGATTTGTATGGAGGAATAATGGTTTAACTATGCAGATGATATTAATTTGAAAGGCTGTAAGCACATTGGAAGATGAGATTAGGTTCTCAGACTCTTGAGAAATTGCCTAATAACTCCCTTGAGAAGAATGCCAACTGCAGAGGGATCAGACAGCCTGGACAGTGGAATTGCAGGAAAGGATTTAATCATTATAGAGGATTGCAGTAGGACTCAGTAGTGTCATGCAGTTGGAGTGAGAAACACCAGAGTGGATGCATCATCAGAAACAGTCTTGAAATATGACCTCTGCCTACTTTGTTCAGCACTGAATTCTGCAGATCAGGAAGGGTGTATATCATCCCAGAGTGACCAGATCAGAAAACAGGTTGGGGGGAGAATACAAGGACTTCAAATTTAATGATGAGAAAACTGAGGAGATCTAAGGCATCAATTTCATCAAAGGGTGCAATAAACAGAATTAAATTCCCCTCCATGTGCTGCAGGTAAGGCATGTAGTAATGAACTTAAATGATAGCAAGCAGACTTAGGCAAGTCATTAGACAAAGTAAGAAAAGGTAGCTTAACACCAATATTTTCTGAGCATTGATGAGATTACAGCATTTCCATCTGGGGGGTTGGTTTAAAAGCAGACTCGAGAAGTATTAAGGGTGACATTTCTTCCTCTGGGCCAGGAGATAAGGTGATATTGTGATGACCATTTCTGCTCTTACAATTTCCACTCCTAGGAGGCTTTTTCTGTGGTAAAATGTGCAAGAATGTTATCTAATTACGTGGACAACTTGTGTGCTAAGTCGACTAATTTGTTCCCTAGGAAAATTGAAACAAACCTGAAGGTGATTGAAAACGCTGGACCAAAATGTAGATAAAATGTAAGAGCCAAGTACAAAAAGGAGGTTAGAGCTCAAAATGCATATCAGTTTGGCACCTTATTGCAGGCAATGTTTGCTTGAAGGCTTAAATTCCAACAGTTATGCATCAATCACTTGGAATATTTAAGCAGTACTTTTCAAAATATGCACATATTGTATCAAAATGAAATACTTTGCTTAAGGTGGTCTGTGTTGCTCATTCCTCACTAATACTAAATCTTCATGCCCTAACTTTGAAAAACTGGGTCATTCTGCAAAACTCAAGAAATCCCTTTAGGTTGCTAAATACTTTCTCACCCAGAGGTGCCACGTTTCTGCGTCCTACCCTTTGGCCACTGTCTACTGCAGTGAAATAATAGATTTCTTTTTCTTTTTTCTTTTTCTTTTTTTCTTTTTTTTTTTTTTTTTTTTTTTTTTTTTTTTTGTCCTTCAGCCATAAAGACAACTGATACCGACCAAATGTGACAAAAGTGTAATTTGTTGAGGTGGGTCGGACAGATTAAATACCATATGGAAAGGTGGTCTTCATATGGGAATTAGAGAAGAGCTTTCTGTTCCTGAACTGGACAGATTTCCTATAACTTGGGGCAGGACGCTGTGCCTTACTTTTTCTGTACAAAGTAAATAATCTTTCTTGGTAGATCATTCCAGCACAGCCCAGCAGTTGTAAGTATTGTTGCTACCAGGTTTGTAACTGCTTCAGCAATCCCACATGGAAGGTGCTTGACCTGAAGTAGCAAGGAGTCTAGTTAAGAATTTTCCTTCCCTCTGGAATTTCAGTTAGCAGAGGTATTGGTGTTGAAACTTAGCCTGTATCAGGGGAGAAATTACTGTATTAGAGTCCCAGGAATTTGCTGCTTATTTTCTTTCTACGCTTCAAACAGTTTAAACTTACTGAAGGTATTTTCTTTCAGGTTACAACACTCCTACTCTTTCTCCCTTGCCTACAATAGATGGGTGTTTGAAAGGGAAAGAAAAGGGCAGGTCTGTGAGGGTAGTTGATGACTGCCAGTGGTTGTTCTTGGGTTTATTTATTTATTTATTATATATCATTTTACTATTATCATTATGAATTAATTTATTTATTTGTTATGTCACTGTATTTGTCCAGGGTACTCAGAACACTGGATATAGAGGCACTATCTGATAGTCTTCAAGTTGCCCATATGTGTTAAATTTATTCTTATTAAAAGTTGAAGAACAAAATTAAGACTGGAAGTTTTCTCTTTGTAGTTTTAAAGAATTTTTACATTGCATGTTTGTACTCTTTTCTAGTTCCACTAAAAACAAATCTAAATCCCCAAATGAGAACACAAATATATAGATTTCCTGTAGCAATTACTTGAATTGGAAGGGAAAATCAAACTGACCTTGCCACATGAAAAGAAACAGACAAATGGTCACAATTCGTATTTTGAATAGGTCAAGGAGGAAACAGTTCGTACATTACACATTATTACTTAGGCAGTGGGTAATGTTTTCAAAAACTCCCAAATCCCCTCTTCAAAAATCTGGAGACCCAATATTTTTCTGTCAGTCAATGAGACATCCTAACTCACAGAGGTGCCATAAAAACATGCATAAAAGGAAGGAACATTATTTTATTTGTTCTACTTAATATTTTAGTGTCATTTTTTACTTCTATGAATTTGGTTCCAGACTTTGTACTAGGAAGAAGAGCCCAAAGCTGACCAGGAAAGAAAGTTGCTCCAGGAGAGATGTAAAAACATGGGCAAGGTGATAATAGCTCAGCCCAAGGTGTATCCGGTATTCAACCTCAAATTATGTCTGCTAGTAGCTACTCCAGAGGAAGCTGCAAAAACTGCAAAAAGAAAAGCATTTCTAGATGAATCGTGTTTCTTCCTACATTCTGTTACTTAAACATAGAGATGAAGATTTGTGTTCCTCCTGTATGCAATAATACAAAAATATTATCTTCATTGGGAAGATAACTCTCATTATCCTTTCTTTTTTTTTTTTCCTTTTTTAAATTTGAATTCCATCAAGACCTTGTTTTTAATGGCATCTGATGACAGTGTGTTCCACAAGTTAACTGTGCCTTGTACAGAAAATTCCTAAGATCTCTTTTCCATTTCCTCGTCTTGTTTATGTATTACTCATACAAGTCATGAGGGTGGCTAAGAAGTTCCTAATCTACCTTATATTACACCCATTATATTTGACACATCTGTGTTATTCATCTTAACCTTCTGATTATCCCATACTCCTCAAAGCAGCCATGGTCTTTTCAGATATCATTGTATTGTCTATGACATCACTGACAATTCAGGGTGCTTTTCCCTGAACCATTTTATTTCTGCTCTTGTGTTTTTGAGATCCTATTCCTGACAGGGGCTTCCCGCTGATCTACATGATGACAAAGCTTATGTAAATCTTTCTCCCACGCCTGCCTCCCCTTTCCTTTGCTATCCAATATTTAATTAACTTCTTTTACTGTTGCTGCCCTTTGACTAGAGGTTTTCACTGTGTTCTCCAGAGTGATGTTCAGATTTCCATCCTGAGTCACTACAGCAAATTGAGAGGCAAATCAGTGAATGTGTTTTTCAAATCTTGTGTCTGCTGTTTAACATTTGCCAAGCTGTAACCCATTCTCGTGTCTGCTTTGGGCCTCTCTGAAATTCCTCCCAGTCTGTCAAACATGTGGCCAAAGCAACCACTTGCACCATTTAAGATGGATACTACTTAGTTGCACTTACCCTCCTTCGTCTGCCTGACTGTGAGCAGGCTGGGGTTACTCAGCTGAGTTTAGAAAAGAAAGTGGAGGAGAGCTTAAAAGCCTGGGCCATCTTTGTGTCAAAGGGCCAAACTCTCATCTGATTACTTTCATTACTTTACATTAAACACAAAACCGGTGCCTCCTTCTGCCAAATAGGACTGTAGAAGAAGTTGTATTTGCAGCCTTTTGTTGTGTTTGTTTGAATCCTTTTTATTACCAACTAGACCATGGAATTTGGAAACAATTTTTTTTTAGCAGAGGACACACTGAAGTGAGGTCCTTTACTTATTCCAAAATGGCCTTAAATATCAGAAATTCTAGAAGTGATTATACAATTCTTTTCCCCTTTTCTGTTTGTATATATCTGCTACAGGTGCAGCAGAGAGCCCTTTCCGTTTGGATTAGTGTCAAAGTGAGAGACATTGTTAAAAGGCTAATAAAAAATCAAGAAGCCATAAATACTAAGTGATTTTTTAGTAAATATGATTTTTGGTTGTTGGGTTTTTGTTTTATTTGTTTTGTTTTAAGGAATGCTCAGCTGTTAGTGTTATGTTTGACAGCTTGTAAAAAGGTGAGCTTTCACTGAAGAACAGGTTGAAGAGAGACAAAGGCATGTTCTTGAGATAAAGAAATCAAGAGGTATCTGCTCCACAGATTGAAGGTGTTGTATTACTCTGCATATTGTCCAGAGAGAGCAGCAAAGTGGTAATAAAATACATTTTTGCAAAGAAGACAGGAAATGTTTCTAAAAAAAAAAAAAAGCAAGCAGCCCTCTGGTGCTGTTTTCCCATCTAGTGAAACAAAGTGAGACATATAGCTCTCCCCTCCCAAACGACGCACCTCAAAATCAGCACTGCGCCGTGTGGCAGCAATTTCAGACCCAGAGCAAGGCACTGTGGGTGTCAGAAGGAATCGCTGCTAGGTCTGCATGCGCTGGGACACCTATGGCACTTTCTCGGGCAGCTCAACCAGGACAGAGCAATCAATAGACCAGCACCGGGCTCATTTAAATATGTAACTCAAAGGTCACTGAGTTAGTTCTGAGAAAACAAAACCAAAAACACCACCACCACCGCCACCAAAACACAAAAAAAAAACCCCAAACAAAACAAAACAACACTTGCTGTCTCGTTCTTCCCTCAGGGTTTATTGACAGCATGATTTTATTTTCAGGAGTGACAGGGAGGCCCTAATCTATAAATCTAAGGGACATAGAGAGTGAGCTGATTATCAGACAACTCCTTCCCCATTCCAAAGTCAATAACCTCAGTGTCCTGCAAGGTTCCTTTCTGGAGGGAAACAACCTCAGCCAGGCTCTGCCTATTTTCATCTGCTGAATTGCCTTCCGTCGGTATTCCTGGGAAATCAATAGCCTGCCAACAATCCCGGAGCCCAAACAACCCCATCGTTTCTGTACTAGTGAGAAAGACGTTCGGGTCCTCACTGGATTAGGTGCATTTATTTTGAAAGCCGTTTAGGTGCTGTTTGCTTGAAAGAAGATCACTGTTCCCCACTCCCCAAATCCAGCATGTATGTCTTTCCCACTGCGAGCACGGGACCTCTTGTCTTTGACCTTCCCCAAATAATTCCATGCTGTTTTAATGACCAGGAAGCCACTAGGACTATGTAAAACGTTACATTTAGGACAATCCAAGGAAGACTATCAGCAGTCTCCTGGAATCTCATTTCCACCCCCCGGGGTAAGTTTATTGTTGGAAGGTTACTGTTGCTTTACCCCAAAGGCAAGCGGCAAACTCAGATAATAACAGGTCATTGAGCTTCTGAGGAGATGCTTGCAGATGGGAATCAGGTTTTATAAACCGTGTATGAAGGGACACATTTGAAATAGCCCCGGCGAGTGGGTCCCAGCGCCGCCGAGCCAGTAAGGAGCGGCCGGGCACGGCACGGCACGGCACGGCTCGGTTCGGTCACCTCCCGTCCCTCCCGCCTCCGGCATCGAGGCGCGGAGGAACGAGGTATCTCCTCGGACTGAACCTAAACCCTTTGTCGAAGGACTTCCCGTTTTATCATAAAATCGTGCACTTTACAGCGCACTTTAGAGGGATTTTTTCTTTCACGTAAACCTTCGGGAAGAGCAAGAAAAAAAAGAAGGTGCCCACTCTCCTTCCCGTCACCAGCCCGGGTGCTTTTCCTGAGCATCAGGGCTTGCCCCCACCGGTGGCTGATACACTCGCAGCGCAGGAACCAGCGAGAAGTTCCTCGTTTGCGGTGCGCACTTTAGAGTAACCAAAACACAAGGCTGGTGCCGGGTGACAGCACAGTTATTCCACCAAAGACCGGTGAGAGGGAGAAGCAAACTAGCCCAAATCGAGCCGGGCAAACCGGCGGCCAGTGCCCGCTCCGCTGGTTGCAGCTCCCGGCAAGGGCTGCGCGGCAGCCGCGCCGTTCCAACAGCCCCACAGCGGGGGTTGGGGCAGCGGACCTGCACCAGCCACGGGTGCTGGGGGATACTGGGGCGCGTCCCACCTGCCAGATGTGCCTTGATACCTCCGCCCCGCAGCGGCGGACACGGGGGATGGGCGCGGAGGGGAGGATCAGTTAGCGCCGCGTTAATAATCTCTCTGCTTTTACACCGCTCTCCCTTAAGAAGTCCTCACCGCTGACCTGTCCGCGGGGGACGGCGGAGGACCGGCGCGGCCCGTTCCGGCCTGGCAGCACTCCGCACCGCCCCGCGCACCTGAGCGAGCTCGACGGGAGCCGCCGGCGGGGGCTGGAGCCGCCTGCACTGGGGGCAGCGGTGACGGGAGCCGGCTCTGCCTCCCCGCCGCGGAGGGCTCCGGCCGCGGGTGCCTTCCCCGGGCCAGCGTGGGGCAAACCCTGGCGGCTTTCCACCACCTGCCCCGCGGCAAACACAGAGAAAAGTACATTATTCCGAGCGTGTGTTTTGCTTGGTTTTGTTTTTGTTTTCTTCCTTTATTTTTTTTCACGCATACCCAAAGTGCTGGAACGATGAGTGGGATTTAAATATGAGCTCCGCCGTAGTCCTGGCACTATCAAACCACATTCATTTTCACATCCTTCCCAAAATCTTTTTTTGCCTCGGTTCCCTTGCTGCAGTTAGCGTAAACCGCTTTACTATGTAACTATCGGGAAGCATAAATACACGCAAATAAATACCAGCGCGGCAGCCGAAATGAATAACCCTGGGCAATGCGGAGAGAGGAGAGTAGAAAGTAGAGATTAACTTCCAGAATGTGCGCTGTATTTTTGTTGTTGTTTTTGTTTCCCCCGAGATCAGGGCCAGGTAATTTAATTAAAATAGAGTTGGGGTTTGTTGTTGTTGTTGTTTTTTGTTTTTTGTTTTTTTTTTTTTTCCCCTTGTTTGATATGCGCTCTCGTAACAGCAACGTCTTGGAGAACAAGACAAAGCAGACAGATTCGGGGGCCGATAATTAGAAAGCAACGAATGCCAGCATTTAATACACATTTAGGTGGCCGGTTGCTCCGAAGGAGCCACCGGAGGAGCAGCGGGTTCCGAGTACCGCGGGGCCAGCGCCGAAATGGCTCCGCGCGAGGGGAATTGTCGCGGTTCTCCCCACCGGGCTCCGGCGCCGAGCGCGGAGCCGCGCCGTGGGCAGCGAGCCCTGCCCGCCGCCCGCTCTCCGCCTGCGCGCACCCTCCGCGGGTTGTCGCGGAAGCAGTTGGGAGAGCCGGACTGATTTATCCGGGGGGTAATCCCTCCCCTGCTTCGGGTTTCGCGGGAGTCTGCGGCGCTGCCCGCTCGACCGCCCGCGCACCCTTTCTGTCCACCCGAGGCTCCTGCTCCCGTCCCCGCCGCGAGTGGCCGGCGGCAGCTCCGCGCACCCCTGCGGCTCCCCGGTCCGGATAGGTGGGGGCCGCGCAGCTGGTGACAGGCCGAAAGCTCCGACCTCCCAACCCCTCCTCAATCCATCTTCGGGAAATAGCAGTGGACATCCCGAACGGGTTAAAGAAAACGTCTTTGTCACTGCTGCAAAGAGAGAGGAGGGGGGAATGCAAGAGAGACTTGACGCTGAAGGGTATTGATACAGAGTGGGAGGGGAGCCACCTGGAGATCAAGCTTTCAGGGGAGTTAAACATGCATCTCTCCATCCATCCATCCCACTGCCATCTCCTGGTGCTTCACCCCCATGCGCCCACAGCAGTGCCGCAAAGTTGAGACCCACCTGGGGAAGGTGAAGCAGGGCCACAGGTGTGCGGTGCGGTGCACAGTGCAGAGCAGCGTGGAGCGGTGCAGACCAGGGAGGAGAGCTAAGAGCAGCCAGAATGGGGGCGAGGGTCCAGACCTGCCCATACAACCCCAGCACCAGTGGCCTCCATAGATGAAGTGTAGGGGGTTCACCTCTGTGGACTGGCACCAGAGCGGTTGAATTTTTCCCTGGCAGCAGAGCCCAGGGCAGTGTGAGGAGCTGGCAAGGGAAGGGTTCCCTCTGCTTGAATTACACTGGTTTAGCTTGTCCAACACAAGGGACTGCAGCAAGTGGGGAAACAAGAGCCAGCTGAGCGCTCCTGCCAGCCTTGCTGGGGCTGAACTTGAGGTCAGTGGAGCGCAAAACTCCTCCAGGGAAGGAAGAAACAAATGTTCATGGATCGAGTATCGACAAATTTGAACAAGTGGGAGGGAGAGGAGAAGAAGAGGCAGTCAGAGCTGCCTTCATAAAACTGTAAACAGCTATGTTGGGACAGAGTTGAAAGGAAATTGCCCAGCAGCTGCTTGGAGTTTCCCCACAAAGTACTTGTCCTAGTAAGAGAGGAGAAAGCCCTTTACGGGAAACGTGAAGTCCCCTCACCCCCAGTAACTGCATCCTGTGGCAGAAGTTGGCCATCCCCTCGCAGGTTCCCCTCTGGGTTACAGTCAGGCTGGTGGGGGGAAGCTGGACGTGGAGAAGAAATCTCGTCACTGCTGATTAAGGCCTTCGCACGGGGACACAATGCTCTCCAGTGTCCCGGCCATCACAGCCCCTGCCAGGCGAAAGGTGACTGCCCCTTCGACAGGCCACCTCTCTGTTCAGGTACTTATTAAATTGGCCTGGGCTGCTGGCAAGGGGAGAACTTCCCATTCATTTTTACAAACTGTGAAACCTTAAGCCTGTATCAGGTGATGAGAGAGAGGGAGAGATCAGGGGGTTTCAGCACTTGCAAATCTCTTCATTTCATCACTTTAAAAAGGAATTTTTATCTCCCACCATATTGAAGATAAATGATCTATTAATAACAATAAAAGAGAGTTCCAAGCAGAAAACCCAAGTATTCTTTTTTTTTTTTTTTTAAATGGACTTCTGGTTTAGGATTGATTTTCTGAACAATACTTCAGCAATAGTTTTTCATAAGATACAATATTTGATTTTTCCACAAGATATCAAGAACAGATGCATCTAAGTAAACACATACATGTAAGTACAGACTCTCACAGAAGGCAGTGCTCATTTTGTCCATGTGAGCTTGGAGAATGATTTATTTTTGTAGCCCTTAAGCATAATAATAATAATAATAGAACATATGTGTCCATTTTATTGCCATATTTCCAAAGTTCATACAACTCAGCAAGCAACGAGCATTTTTGTTTCAAGCTGGGCCTTAGACCATATAATTTATTAAAAAAAGAATTCCACAAAATCCAGAACTGGTAAAACTGTGTGTGAAGGGACAGGGAGCTGCTTTACTACAATAGTTAGGCCTAATGTATGCATGGAGGGTCAACATTTTCTGTGTTCTTACCTTACCAGAAGGCCTGTGACATCCCAAGTTAAAGCTGTATAATCATTCCATTTTAAACCACACATTTCTCAGTTGTAAATGGTCACTGTAAAAACCTATTCGTGACTTAGGTTTGGTGTGGAGAGTCTCAGACAGGACTATTTTTTTTTTTTTTCTACTCTAAAAGACTTTGAAATTAAGCAATTTGGTCAATTACTTAAGTTTGGAAACAGCAGCATAGGGTCTTTTAAAGTTATTTCCCAGGTTTTCATACTTAGAAGTGGTCTGGTTTTAAAGTCAATCTTCAGTCATGAGAGAAAGAACTTGAATCTACGCATTAAAGGTTAAGGGGAATTTGTGATGAAGTTCAGCAGAAATGGGAGAGAGCTTGTTTTGTTTTGTTTTGTTTTGTTTTTTTTCTGACAGCTATATGTGGTATGTAGACCATACACTGGAATCAAACCATAGCTGAAGTTCCAGAAGTCATTTTGGGAATATAAGGGCAGTGAGAGTGAAAAGTCACTAGTGAGTAAAACACTTCAGTGTGATACATTTGTAGTGCATGTGATGTCCCCGAGGATCTGGCGCTGTATCATCCTGGGTGGATGGGGATTTTCTTAAACTTGTGAGTGAAACCCAGGATGCAGGATGTGGTAACAAACACAGCTGAGCTATGCAATAGGTTATGGAGGGAAATTAATTTTGTCATCATTCATGATGCAGTCAGCCAAGGCTGGGGGTCTGTAGGCCAAGGACCTCTTGACAACTAGGGGGTCTTGTGCATCACTTCTGGAAATGGGGCTCTGAGTGAGGTCAGAGCAAAGACACACAGGTCAAAAGATTTTACACCTGGAAGTATTTCTGAGTGTGACTGTATTTTCGCTCTCTGGTTTTATGTTTACCGTATAGACATAGGTATTTGTCACATTGCGTTGCAGGATACAGTGAAAACCTAGCTAAAAAACCCAAAAGCACAGGTGTGGGAGGAGGAGACAAGGGAAAGGACAGGGAGGAAAAAATCACCATGATCCTACACCATAGGCTGACTGACTGAATTAAGGGTACGAGTGAAACTTTAGGAAAGGTCTGGTTCCAAAGGCCAGTAAAGCAAAGGAAAAGGAAGTCCCAAGACTCATGATGTGTTTTTATCTCTATCTGCTATCTGGACTCTGTATACTTCTGGGACTCTGTTTACATCTGACAACTTTAGTTTCTGAGCCTGGGGCTGGCAGCAGGCTGGAATTTCTCCCCTCCCCATACGCTGGGAAGAGAAACTCCTCCCTCACAGAATTAGGATGAAAGCTGGAAGGGGTCATTAGAAAGGGAGCTTCAACCTTGGGTAGGTCCAAACCCACACAATACCCTGCAATGTTGGAGAACACTGAACTCAAGCTGGATGAACTGCTATGTCTGCTCCTGAAACATACTACTATTTTTTCATCAGAATTGGTATCAATCAGCATGTTGCACCAATGCCCACAGTAACTGCTGCCACTCAGCTGGGCTGCCTTAAGCTCATGCCATAGAATGACTATGTATATTGCATATTCATCGAGACTAGACTTCTTGCACAAGCCATGTATAATGCAGTTTCACAGTGCGTTCATTACACAGGCATCGTCACAGTGCACAAGTATCACTTGATACTGCACATCGTTCAGCATAGCCACAGCACAATGCTTTGGGACCTTTCCAACGTGTTCAAAATATACAACACAATGCATTCTGGAGACTGCTCTTCAGCTAGGGACAGACACCCTGAGCTCATGCTTGGTGTTCACTGTCATTATTTTTAAAAAGTCATCTGTAGAAGTGGGAACTAAAAGCCTGAAAGTAGTAAAGGAGACTGGGAGAGATTTTCAAAGGGGAAGAAGTGGCATTTCTTCATTTATCCTTAGGATGAGATTTCCAAGAGCAAGACTAAAGGCCACAGTTCCTTCCAACAACAGGAGACAGGCCTAGTTGGCAAGACATAGTCAAAGAAAATGTGGCAGGTCCTGCACAAAGTTTGTATAAATGCTCTTGGTTAAACTAGTCACTGTATTTCTTCTTCATCACCTGGCCTGGTGTATGTTTGGAACACTCAGAAGTCTCAGTTTCCGTGGTCCAGGGTTCTCAGAACAAAGATTGTGTGCCTAATCCAGCACTGGGATGCTGTGCCTGTCCCCACAGCCATAATCACCTTGAGCAAGCCAAGACATTGCTACAGGGCACATTGTCTATCCCCATCACATCTCTTTTTCTCTTTCATGTGCTATTCATGTTGCCCTTGCTAGTAAGAACTCCAGAATGATACCTCTTAGCAGTACAAGGTGGAATAGCAGTGGCACTTTTGCTCCGCTCCCAGTGTTGTGCTTACTGGTACTGAAACAAAAGTCAGGAGGAAAATCAGTGGCTGCGTTTCAGTGTTGTGTGAAGTACAATGTTGTGAGATCTTGTAGAATGAAATGCACTGGAAGAAAAAAATAAATAAGCACTATTTAGTTTTCCCTATGCTTTAGTACTACTCAACATCTGCTAGTGATATTTAATCTAACTTCTGAAAGTGTGAGTTTAGGTACTATCAAATGGATGGTTTTGATCCTGGAAACCTCTTAAATGCATAGCCCTGACATACATTAATTGCTTTCATTTAAGTAAGAAGATTATTCCTTTATCATCAGGTAATTGATTTACAAGTGTTTCACCGTATGTTTACACTTGACATGAATTGGTGTGCCCAAGGATTTAATCATTTAATAGATTTAGTCATTTAATGAAATCTGATGGTCATTGTCTTACACTAACACCTGACAATATTTATACCATTCTCTGTGAGGAGGAACTGCACATCTTGGTTAGAGTACAGGAAGAATATTTCAGGGATTTTAGCTTATGTTTTTTCATCAAAGCCCTTTGAAGGGATTACCATATGTGAAAGGCAGGCCACTGGCCTGTGTGTACACTTGCAAGAGCACACGTTAACAGTGCACACTTTTTTACTGAATGCGTAGTGATATATTGCTCTCTTTGTGGCATTATCCATGTACAGGTTTGCTGGTTTTTCATGTCGGTTTTGGTGGGTTTTTTTGGTGAACCTATCTGTTCATCATCAGCCTGCCTGGTGGGCTTTGTTGTTATTGCCTATTTGGTGGATGCTGCTGCTGATAGTCTCAGAGCAAATAATGAACTCACATTTAGACTTCAGATCAGTTGTGGAAGGGAAAAGCTGCCAAGTACTCAAAACTCCTTTTGAAAATGAAATGTTAAAAAAGCTTTTTACATTTTCATCTTACTGAGATGACCAGGGGGGTAATGCAATAAAATACACTGCATTTAGCCTTGTTCTTGTAAAACAGCTCCTATTGATATGCAAGAATGTTTGAGAACTCCTTCATTTGGCTTTGCATCTATCTTGGAGTAATTTGCAGGCGGGTAATAAGCAATCTTAGAGGTAGTCTTTAGCAATAGATTTTAGAAGTGACAAAGTAAAAATTATTTGTAAATATATTAGCACTGGTAACTGCCTTTCTGACCAAAATAGCTCATTCTCTTTCTACCGTGAGTTCTCTTTTAGTTTAAGGTTGATGACATTCATACTTTTAAAACCAGTTATGTTGTCACTCTCAGATGATAAGGTGATTATAATTAAGGATGTTTGTGCCTGAAATGCCATTGGACTGAATTCCATTCAGTTTGGAAATAATATTGATGATTTCAGAGAAGCATTGTTATCGCTCATAAGTATAAACAAGCATGGGGTTCAGTTCTTTACATATTTGCTTAATATGATGTTATGTCTTCTCTTAGTATGTATGTAACTGTGAGATTAAGTTTAGAGCAGATTTGCTCAGGGCTATCAATATTTGTATGTTCTCTGTATGCTCTATGTTTATTTCTCCAGGGATACTTTATGTGTTGTTATATTCCATTAACTGTTCGTTAGGTCCCAAAGCAGCACATTTTGTACTTCTTACCATACGGGTTACCTGTTCTTCAGTGCCTCCTAGCAGCTGACAGAATGTTAATATTAAGGGAAGGTGTGGCAAGACAGCTTCAATTCAGCAAACTGTACACTCTCTCCTGCTTGGATATAAAGATGACATCCCTTTCCTCACCGTTACCCTCTTTCATTAAAAAATAAAAAAAAATTATAAACAACTCTTATTACTTTGTATAATTCCTATTTTTAAATCAACCATCTTCTGTTCCCCCCCTAAATACCACAAATATGTTACTCAGCCTTTAAGACAATAGCTGTAATTTGTCTATAATTAGAATCTGATCAGAGCAGGGAGAATGGATGAATACAAAAGAAATAACCAGATTCCAGAAATGTGATACCATAGGCTAAATCCTGCTTGCTTTGCTAATGAAAGCTGACTTGCATGAGTTAGATGGACATCATTTTAATCAAAATTAAAAAAAAAAATCTAATAATATCAGCTGTTACAGAGCCTAAAAAAAAAAAAAAAAAAAAGAAAAAGAAAAAGAAAAAAGAGCTGAGGTCTTTGAGTAAAAAAAAAAAAAATCTTCAAAGGCGTATAAAGTATTTTGATTTAATCCTGCTAACATCTGCTTGTTTTGAACCTGAAAAAAGCCTAATGTTTATCTAATAGTCTTAGTACATTTTGTAATTAAACTAATTAAGGAAAACGTCTTACAGCTTTTCCCTGGAAAGACAGCCCCCCCTTCTCCCTCTCATAACAGAAACTGAAAATAATCTCTTTGGTTGCAAGGCAGATAAACGAATTCCCTCTTTATGTGCATTTTTCGGCAAAAACCTTTCAATATTGGAGACTCAAGAAGCAATTGAGTCCTATCCAGAGGAGGCAGAAACTGGTCCCCTGAAATTTTTTTCTACAGAAAGAAAATTTTTGATCTTAGGAGCTCTGCTTCACCCTAGTCTCAGCTTCCAAAGTCCATAAAAATGCTTCTAAGCAAAATTAGCTTCCAAGTCCATAAAATTGCAATATATCATTTAAATCATGACTTTTATAGCATCCTTTTTTAGTACTGGAAAGGGGAAACCCATGAAATGGTGTGAAGACATTCTAAGCTTTGAAGATGGCTAGAGATATGATGGCATTTTCAGCACACCTTCTTATTGCCATGAAATGAAAAGTGCTTAGTTGATTAGCAGGCTGATCCAACTGAGCAAACTGCAATTAAAGTCAGTGGCAGTTTTGCCAGAATAAGAACTACATGAACAACCATCCTGGGACTTCTTAACCACTTTCTCAGAACTGGAACAAAATCTCTATTTTTTTTTCCTAGTCCTCCATCTACTTCTCCTTCCTCTTTACAGCTGCTCCTGCTTAGACTCTATATGAGTTCGGGTATTAAATAATTTTAATCACCCTTATGTATTAATTTCATGAACAAGAGAGTCCAGAATGACTGTTTGTGTGAGGATTACGGAATACTGAAAATAGCACATTTAGTGTTAACATGTAGATAATACTGCTATTTAATGTTAGTGATATGAAGAGTACATCTAGTTCCCACTCACATATGTCTGTGAACAACCAGGACAGCATGAATGATAAAAACACTCTTTCTGAGACGTCTGTAGGTGGCACATTACATGACACTAGGGAACTCTGCAAGGACCTACTTCCACTGGACTCTGTGACAAAATTTCTGTTGCCTTCATGGGGTAAATACATATAACTTAATAAGTGTGGGCCCATGCCTGTCCTTGAGAAGCAGGATTCCCTTGCTCCCCTTGGAAGCTCATAGGCTGCAAGCTAGTAATCGTGTCATTCCTTTGCCCCCTGTAAGATCTGCTGCACTGAATGAGGACATACAGGGTTGAACCAGCTATTCATCCATACTGACTCTGAAGGGACTGGGGCAAGACCTCTGAAGAATGTCCAGGTCTATTCCACAAATAAGTATTTTTGCTTCCTGTGGGAAAGAACTTGGTATATTACATTAAAGGATGTAAAGAACAGTAATTTTTGAAAACAAGTGTGAAAAATGACAACTGCTATTTCCAAGATTTTTTCAATGATAAGTCTAGAGTTAAATGCTGTATCTCCACATACTGTCTTGTTATCTTCCAAAAACATATGGTCATGATTATGATTTCACATCAGAGTGTTTGGCATGCAGTTGTTTTGTACATCGTGCAAGTGAATGGAAATGGCACTGTTAATTTTCTTACGCTCTTTTATGATTTCAATGACTATATAAGGTGCAAGAAATGCTGAGAATTGTTGCTGTCATCTTCAGTTGATCTCTTCAGTGTCAGAAGAAGTAAATCAGGCCCCAAATGGTTTTGTGTAAGTATAATATAAAGCAACAAACCCCTCTTTCAAGCAACAATTTCACATATTGTTTCAGCCAGAGAGACCAGCTACAAGGAGGAACTGAATTTCCAGAGGATGCCAAATGTCTGTGCTCATCAGACTCATTTTAATTGGGCAAGGGGAAACTTCTCACTTGGCCAAAGAAAACCAGGTATTCAAACCAACATAAACAGAGATGGGATGTTGTATCTATCACTGCTCTGGCAATTAGCAGTATTTTGTGCATGCAGCTCTTATCATAACTAATAATATTATCCACTGGTAATGTTACTGCTTTTTAAGTGAAGGCTATGAACAGTAAGTATCAGCTAGGCTGGGAACAGTTTAGAGTGAAGATGTGATTTTACTTATCAAGTTCAGTGGATAGTGGCATATAAAAGTTTGATGATTCTCCTTGTGTTCCTGGAGTAATTTCCACCTTCCTGGCTGTTAATTACATCTCCTGGTTTCCATTCTTCTTTTCTTCTCTCCTTGTATTCCTAATGTTGTCAAACTGATTAGCCAGTAAATTACATTGCATTCAGGTAACGAGATCTTTGTTATTGATTTGCTCTGAAGGCTTTCTTTGACAGACTGGCAGAATCCTTCATCCAGGTTAGAGAATAATCTATTTGAAGGTTTCTTCCAGATGTCACTACGATAGCAACAGCTTCTATAGTGTTAATGCTGATATTAAATAGGGTTCAGCCCTGCATTACCATCCAGCCATATGGCTCTGTTTTTTTAAACTTGAAAATGAGTTTGCTGCTTCTTCCATAGGGACGGCTGCCTGTCTCTATCTTCTCTTTATTTCCACTACCTACTTCTTTAACACTTCCCAAAACAGGTTTTAAACCTCTCAGAAGACCATTAAGAATGGACTTGAATTATTTCTTCATCTGTAGATCTGAAGAGTCTTCTTCAGAAAATCATGACAATCTGTGATATTGTATAATTATCTTCCTGTTAAATTTGGTATTGCAGACATTTGCTGTTGGCTTTCAGTTGCTCCTTTTCCTAGGTAGGCTGATTTGTTTCCACTTCACATCCTCACTTCTCTTTTTTTTTTTTTTTTTTTTTTTCTCCCTTACTCACAGGAGTTCCAGCCCAATTTCCTTTGTCTTCTGGTTTCTGGAAGCTCCCTAATTTTCCATGAAATTTTATATTCCCTGAGCCCCATTTCTTCTCCCCCTGCTGGTAGAAATCTTCTTGGTAGGTCCTCCCCCAATGTGACATGGCCATCTTTAGTCTTTTTCCCCCTTTTTATTGAAGTATGAGGGATAAAATTTAGCTAGCCTGTGTGTGCTCTGACCCCATTTCATTTGTTCACTAAATGCACCACAGTATCAGGTCTGAAGATCTCCTGGGCCTCCTCTCTCCAGTCCCACTAGACAGATCACAACCAACAAAGTGAGGAAACCCCACCAAATCAGAAGGCAGTGGCATGGTTGGTTCAGATGCTCACGTGGAGGGATGTGAGAGGAGCTGTGACCAAAAAATCAGGGAGGCTGTGAGGGAGCAGAGCAGGCCAGGCACCAAGGCACAAAGTGGGTCAGAGGGCACAAGCATGAGGATAAGCAGCAGCCTGATGGAGATGAGGAAATGCAGTTTCTCAGCCAAACTCTAGGGCCATGGATTTGAACTCAATGATGAGAGTCATCAGAAATCATGCTGCAGGATGCACAGAAGGCTTTTTCTTCCCATAAAGCATTACCCAACTGGTGAGGTACTTTATGGATCGAGTTGGAAGGGACAGGAAGGATGGTCTTGTAATTATGAGATTCAGTGGCAAATCAGGAAATCTGGATTTAATAACCAACTGTGACACAGATTTCCTGTGTGACCTTCTGCAGATCACTTACTCACCCTATGACTCAAGTCCCAGTTTGTAGTATGGGGCAACAAAACTTATTTTCTCACACCTTTTGTCTGTCGTGTCTATTTAGGCAACTCTTCTATGGGGTGGGTGTTTCCTCCAGCTGGTCATAACACCTTGCCCCAAAGAGATCATTTTTACTTTGGTCCCCTTCTGGTAAGCTATATTACTTTGATATTACTTCAGTTCATACAAATTGTCATGGGTCCAGCAAGAATAATCTGAGTAGCTGTTTTGTCAATGTGCTTCATGGTCTTTGAGCTTTGAGGAGCCCCTTTTGATATGAAATTACTGCATTTCTCTCAGAAGAGGAATTCCAGCATGGTAATAAGAGAGGTGATCCCACTGATATATCACTAAGTAAAATTTGACATGCAGATATAATGAAAACATGAGGCAGTTTAATAATGAAAAATGTATAGTCCTGAGCTAATGGCTGAAAAATGTTTAATGAAGGATTACACTGAAGTAAAAAACCACAAGAAAGAAATTCGGATAGATTAAACATTGGGAATTAATTTGTAAGTCCAGACAATCTATGGTTTGTAATGTACTTTTATGGTATGACAGAATGGAAATAAATAATTTTTGAAAGACTTCTTATCCTTTCTGGTAGGACTTCTGTAGTCTTTATCAAGCACTATGAATCTGACTTTGAAACTCTATCTATCTTCAGAGTCCTTTGGTGCCATACCACTGGGAGATGGGCAGCGGACCAAGAGTCCAAGGCTGCCTGATGGAGGATGGAAGTGCTGGTTATAGTCAGGGGGAGGACTGAACATTAGTGAAAAAGACTTCGTAAGACCAGACTGATCTGACTTGCAGGTGAATTCCTGCACAAAATAGTGCAGTTGGACTGGCCAAAGAGGGCCTGGGCTAGAGTGCTGAAAATGCATTTCACGCGTGCCCTGTGTGGACAACAAACAGTGCCTCCACATCTGGAAAACTGGAGCTTGCATATAGTGAGGGAGTCGGAGGGGATCTCAGATCTGCACTTGTAGCTGAAAGGTAGGACTAGGTTTTCTTGGGTAAGAAGTATTGCAGGTCAGCAGAGCTATCCCAGAGAAGTGCAATGAATAACAAATGTAGATGCCTGTAGCAGACCCAGAGTCTCCTGAATTATGACTCTTCTCTCAAGGTTAAACAGACATAGAATTAACCGAGCTATCAAAATGATAACTGATGGCCCAGTATTGCATTACAAAAAATCTAGAAGTTTAGGTTGAAACGTTGGTTGTTACAAAGTCCCGAGGCGAAGAAAATCTCCAGAAATCTGTCTCCCAACTTTTCAATCCTTCAGGATCAAGGCACCTTGGAAATCTTATTATTGCTGTTTTCACTCCGACAGAATTCTATTTAACTTTTGTTTGAGAAAGATGTTCCTGGAGTGTTTGTGCCCATGGAAGAAAACCAGAACATGGTTCTTTTATTAAAATGCCCTGTCATGGGCCAGGCATCAGTGGATGGTGCTGTGATGCCTTGGCAGTTCTTCCTAGGTACCCACTCACCTGTGCTTATCCAGGAAGTCACCTAAATCTGTTGTAGTGTTTTGTCTGAACCAAACATGCCCAAGTTTGTGCTAGGCACTTTTTCTTCTCTATGAAGATTTGCACAACTGACATTTTTCTGTTGTCATGAAAGAAATCTATCTTTGTCCCATCTCTAGAAATGATGCTTCCTTTTTTTTCCCAACAACTCACCAAACATCCAAAGGTATACTTCTTCTATCTGTGCCACCTCAGTGGTTCAACCACATTATTTTCACCACCACCCAGCTGCAATCTGTCTCAGCGCTTTGTGTTAAAGGGCTTTTAAAGATGCACTGCTGCTTTGTTGAAAGAAACAAAAAAGTCTTAGCAGTTGCCTGTGTAAGATACCCTTTTTGTTTACTGAAAGTGTTGATTCATGCTCTTTTACTTGTCTACAAGCATTGCCTTTTAACTTTGGGACTTGCTAAGATACCTCCAGAGAAAGAGTCCTTCTTTACATCAGTCATTTTTATCCTCTGAAAACAAACTCACCTCATCTCAGTCGGGAAAGGGGAACTTCCAGCTCTCTCTGTGGCTCTTCCAGGTTCCTAGATGTTCTGGCTGGGCAGTGGTGGTCGGGCTGACTCTGAGGATGTCTCCATAAAGCAGGATGCAGTCCTGGCTGGCCTCATGAGCTCTGAAGACTCTGATCACTACACTTCACTGCAGGTGTTCATAAAATGATTGTCTCAGGATGGTTTGCTTCCTTCTCCTGTTGTATTTCACTATTGTACCCTTATCCTGACCAGTCTCATTTTGCCATCTATCCATGGTGGAAGGATGTAAAAATTGTTGTCTCACCTGAAGTGAAGGGTATCTGCATTCTGCCATCTGGGAGGACTGCTGTTCTGCCCTGACCTTGTTCTGTTTAATCTTGCTGCTTCTTTTCTGGCTTCAATCCTATCCTCAAGGGTTTTTTTCCTTTCCCATCACCAAGAACTTCATATATTTTTTTTAACTTTTGCCTGGCAGTATGTAGTGTTGATTGGAATATGAGGTAGGTAGTGCTTTCACAGTTTTGGACAGGGTCCAGGGAAAGGTAGGGGCCAATGGGACCAGCTCTAGAGGGTTACCATCAGCTTTTACGAGCAAAAGATGAGACCTGAGAGGCAGGGCTTGTCAATGAGCCCTTTGTCTCAAACCTTCTTTTTTTTGCCTGAGAAGGGGTGTGTCAGATCCTATGGCTGGCATGGCCCCAGGTGTCAGGAGGCCAGGGTGGGAGTGGTCTGAAGTTCCCCATTTGACAATTATGGCTTAGAGCCATTTCTTCCCCCCACTGAACACTTATTTGCATGTTAGCATTATGATACTATTAACTGGTAAATTATCTCTAACAAAGTTGTTGCCCCTCACTTGGACACATCTGGTGCATCTTAACCCACCTGAGTGTCCCACTCAAAGCCGTTCTATCAAGAGCATCTGGGACCAGCTCCTTTATGCTTTTGTTCTCTGGCTTTGTGGTCCGGGGTTAACCCTTCTCATGCCTTCCCATTTTATAAAAGCAATGTTTTCACAGGAACTGTGATCTCTAACACTTTCAAAATGTTCTCACCAACATTTTATATGAGGAAAGATGCTGGAGAGCATCTTCACTTTCCAGCAGGGAAAGTTGCTGCACTTTACCAAATTACTGGGAGCTTTATAAACAATTTTCTGTACAATTTTCTGCTCTGTTTTCTACTGCAGCTTTCCTGTGTCTCCTTCTGCCTTTGTTCTTTTTCTTTTTGCCTTTTTAAAAAAAATTATTTATTTTTAAATTTATAAGGTTTATTTTAAGGAAACAGTCCCAAGAGTATAAAAATCACCACAAAATCTTTTAAGAGCTGGTTTACATTGACCAGCTGTCACAGAAACAGAGAGAAATGTTTGGGATAGTGGTGGACAATATGTGTAGAGATGAAGGTAGGCATTTTAGAGTTGTTAAATCCTATTGCTAAGCCCGGTGCTTACCAGACTTCACATTTTTTGCTCCAGGGTATCATGGTACAGTGAAAGCAAGCTGATGGGCTCCATTAGCATGAATGATAGCTTCCTTCTACACACAAGTCAATTTGCAGGTAAAGTTTTTTTCACACTGTCAAGAGATAAAGAAAGCCTTTCTGAAAATGTCCTGGAGCTGATCTTAGGGCAAGGGAGGGTCTCTGTTCAGTCGAAGCAAATGTTTGCTGACATTGTTCAGCTATTTTGGAAACTGTTAACCGTTGTTTTCAGCCTGACAAAATTAATAAGTGGATTCCTTGAAACTGAACATTAATCTCTGTCATCACCAGCTTCCCTTCTTTAAACTTCAGAAGTGTTTTTGTTAAATTCTTACTTGAATTTAAATAATAAAGGGACCTCTTCACAAAGCTCTATTCACACAGTAAATGCTGCATGCATTTTTAGAAACTAGCTTTTAAAAAGATTAGAGCAGTTTTTTAAGTTCTTGCAGATTTTCTCTTGCTTCCTTTGCAATTTGGTTCAGTTGGGTCTTTTGCCAATGAATGAAGTGGGAGAGGTGGGAGGACTCTTTTTTTTTTATTTTTTTTAATTTTTTTTTTTAAATAGACTGTAAAAAGAAATCAGCCCATGTGTTAGGCTATAGCAATCTAAAGAAGACATTATTAGAGCCAGGCATAAAATACTTGAAGGATTAGATCCCAAAACAGCATGAGTATTATGTGTAGCATGTTCTAGCTATTAGGCAATACTTGATGTCATTGTTTGCACTTTTAAAGAGAAATTTCACCTGCATGCTCTAATGCATCAGAAGTGTTAAAACACACATAAATTACTGCCTAAAAAAGCCATATGTGAAAAGTCTTTTAAGTGTCAATGCTGCTGTAAATATTTATGGTGAAGTTAGGCACCTGCATATAGCTTGCCCACAATTCTTTAACAAGCTTTGATTAGGGTAGATATTATGGAAATAGTAAAAATGTAAATATGATAAATTGCCATACGACTGATCCAGAGAGTGAGTGGAAGTGCAGTGATGAATTTTCACCACTTCCCAAGGTAGGAAAAAAAAAAAAAAAAAAAGGCCTGGTCATACCATTTTGTGTGGCTGATCTCTGCATGTTTTCCCTCAAAAACTTTCAGGGTCCCAGCGGTAGCTTTGTGTTGTTCCCTTCATTGCAGCTCTGCATGGAGCAGTTGAGGGTACTGATTCGAGTGAGGAGAGTTCGCAGAGCTCATGATATTATCACTCAGGCTGTCTGCATCCTCCTGTTTCCTGGGGCTTCACACCCCCTAGGGCTTAATGTCATTAAAATTGCTGAAAATACTACAAATAACAAGCACAGCAGCACTTTCCAAAGACTGCTAAGATTGTCTGCCAGCTTCTGCAGATCAGAGTGAAGAAACTCTGGCCCCATGAAGTCAGTCTTAACATCCTGATAACTTCAAGAAGGTAAGAATTTTACACTTCATATGTGTCTCTCTGTTAGAGCATGCCATTGCTGCCCCTTCATGCTCTTTCATTTTCCATTTCATTACTGAAAAGAAACCCAGCCCTAGTTCACAAGGTACCAGGAACTAGAAGCATACAAGGAAATTGGCAGGAACTGACTTTTGGTTTATGGGCAGACGATCTGCATTTGTAATGAAGCTTGTTACAAGAACCTCCATGGCTTTATATAAGTTCTGTTCTCTCTCCAAGGACATCATGGGTCTCTCTCATTTATGGGCATGGTGCAGCATGCCCTAGTCACCCAATAATGTTTTCCATAGCCAGATATAACCTTTAGAATTCATTTATTTGGGGGAGGTAATACAACATGTTCCACTGTGGATTACTAAAGGAGGAGAGTTCTGATGAACAGTGTTTCTGAAGAAAGTGTTTGCTTATGTCCCTGACCTGCAAGTTGCTGGAGGCTAGGAGAGTGTTGTGGTTGGGAAAGTGTACCAGGAAAACATTGCTGTATTTTTCCTTGTTTTGTACTCCTACAGAGTTATCTCTTTTGGCCACTGCCCCCATGGTTTTTTTCCCCTTTAGGTATGGGAGGCAGCCCATCCCTACCAGAGGTTAAAAATGAAAAAAACTCCACAAAAACCACAGAGGGAGGAGCAGTGAAGAGAAGGTGCTGGAGAGGAAAAAAACTAAGTGATCACAAGTGGCAAAGATTATAAAAGGAGATATATGAGAGAGTCAATGGGTTAAAAATAGGGAACCAGAAAGGGACACTTGTCAGAGCACCTCAGCTGCACCTTCTTCTCCCTTGAGGCACCCAAGTAGCTGCCAGATGCTGATGAGTGGTAGCCTGCAAGGAGATGTGTCAGGGCCAGGCATTGGGAAAAAGGACCTACAGTCCCTGACTGCCAAATTTCCCAGGGACACAGAATTAGCTCTGAGTACCTTCTGGCCCACTGATGCTCCTTGCTTTTTCCAGATGAGGAGAGCTCTTAGCACTTTGTGTTTGTGTAGGATGGGTTGATGAGACAGTGGAGCGAGAGGGCAAGAATTCATAAAGGTGTTGATGTGTGATGCACAGGTGGTCTCTCTGGATATCATGTGGTTGTATAGAGCAGTGTGAGTGGGAATCTGTCAAAGGCTTGTAAACCTAGTCAAGATCAGAAAGGACTGCAGGATTTAAGGGCATATTGGAAGACTGCGATTTAGCAGACTTGGAGCAGAGGGGACAGAGTGGGAAGTGCATTCTGTGAGCTGGGCAAGAAGCATGGGTCTACCTGGCATTTCTGAATAAGGAGATCCGGAGACTCCAAAGATCTCCTAGGATGTGAGGAAATCCTGACAGTTTGGAGAGTGTACGATAAAGCGTCTCAGTTTGATGGTGAAAAGTTGCTAGCTGTGTTGGAGCCTGGAGAGGTAGTGGGAGAAGGCACATAGCATGCTTCTCCAAGCTGAACCACCTGTGTGGTAGATGGATCACTGGCATCTGAACATGAAATATCACTCTGTCCTGGTTTTTTCTAGATAGATCATGTTCCTCAGCACAGAATCAGGTTGCAGCAAGATGTTTTTTTGTTTGTTATCTTTGTCAGAGAGGAATTCTGGGTATGGGTTCCTCAGGTTTCAGTGGTCCTCCTTCTTTGACCAGAGGCTGTCACAGCCCTCTGGCACAGAAGGGATGGCATTCTGCTTCCAGGGCACTCACCCGAGAGAGCTGTGAGATCTGAGATAGGGCAGCTGGTGAATACCTGTGGATTTTAGGGGCAGCACGGCAGAAGGTCTGTGAAGATTCAGCTGCAGAGAGAAGGGAGGTGAATGGCAATAGAGGGACAGTGGAGAAGCAAGGGCAGGGCTGGAGGGGGTGTTCTGCACTTTTCAGCTTCCAGCACCCTACTTCTTCTGTGTAGGAGATGCAGAAGAGAGGAGGAGCAGTGAGTGGGCAAGCTCTCCAGATTGTTTGAGGATCAAACTGTGATGAGGCAAAGCTCTGCATGGTTACAGGGTGCAGCACTGACCATGTGAGACCTTTGTCCTCGACAGGTGGTGGTGGCAGTTTGGGAGGTGGTGTCAGCTTTCTTCAGCTCCTGCTCTGCTTCTTCTGGTCCAGGTGAAGGAAGAGGAGACAGGGAAGGAGCTTCAGGGCTATGAGCTGTTGCAGCCAGCACATTTCGGCCCTTCTTGCCCTATTTGTCACTGCAAAAGACAGGACAGTGGAGGTGATAGTCTTTTGGCCCTGTTCCATTGAACCACACTTCTATTAATCAACTTTAATTTTCTGAGTAATTTGTAAACCCCTTCTGGAAATTACAAGCTTTCTGATACAGGATTGAAACTGGAAATAGAAAGGGAAAGAAAGAAAAAAAAATAGAGGAATAGAGAATATGTGGGAGGTTTATAATTTAGAAGGGATTATCTGCCAGTTTCTAGGAATTGTGATGGTGTCACATTATGTAAAGCAAGCAGATGGTAGATGGGAATGCTCTGAAAGAGCTGAGGCTGACAGCAGTGCAGATTGCTCATGTACAAGACTCATAGCGCTAATCTTCTGCAGCCCTATCTTTAAAGTAGTTTTTCATCACTCTGAGGTAGGGATTAGGTGTGATCTATGTTTCTAGTGCCTTTCATGGCACATCCCAGGAGAGCAGATTAGACCCCCTTGCTTCCAAATGTCCCAAATCCTCTGTTTCCAAGCCATATCAGATCTAAGGGAAGGCAAAACCACATGGAGCTGATCCAGGGATCCAGTGGCCATCATGAGTGAAAGATGGACTTGAAGGGAATTCTTCAGGAGCTACAATGGTGCTAGGTTGTGCTGAGTTTGTCATGGCTTTCTACGTGATGTCTTAGAAATGTCCTTTGGGACACCTGAAAGTTCTGACTTTTCACTCCACTCATCATAGCTTTTCCTTTCATAAATACAAAATAATGATTCAAGAGATTTTGCCAGCCTAAGTATGTTGTGTTTAAAGGGAAGAAATAGTTCATCAGAGAAAGGAAGCATGGGAAAAGAGAAACTGGGAGAGTATTTAGCAAAAATTTGATTGGGTTAGACACTAGCTACCATTTCTGATCCATACCATTTGGACTCTGAGTCACTTTCTGTGCAAGAAACTTATTCTCAGCACCAACTTTCTGGAAAAAAAAAAGTAAGCACACTCTGTAGTAAGGAAGCACAGATATCACTTTTGAATTTCAAGTTGGCATTCATGGGATTAGAGGTCTCTTTAATATAATTTTGATTGAGTATTTTGTGAAATTCATTTATAGTTTTTGAAAATAAGATCACGTCCTATTAAAAAAAAAAAAAAAAAAAAAAAAAAGGCTGGTTCCCCCGCCCAACTCTGCCTTCAAAGGTTTACGCATCAGGCTTAGTGGGGATTCTCTCTACACAAGCATGGGACAAAGATGTAGGCAACCTTCCTTAGATGCAAATTGCTGCAGCTGCTCTGTTTTCTGTTACAACTTCGTGGGGGAGAAGACTCTGCAACTCTGTCAATCATTGCAAGTGAGGCAGTGGAAAGTTTGCACTGCCAGAAGGAAAGGCTTCTGAGAAGATGGACAGTTATATACAGGATGAAGTCCACTTTTTAATGTTTTTCCCAAGCTCCTGACAGCTGTCATAGACCCATAGGTACTGACCTAATGGCAAACCACTGCTAGATTGAAAGCTGGGGATGTGTCCACCTTCCTCCCTCCTCTACTGCTCCATCTGTCCTCAGCTGTGTCACCCTCTCCACTTCCTCAGGAACTGGGTTCATGGTTCCTTACGGTGATATCAGAGTTACATGGGCTTAGCTTCTCCAGCAGAGTTGCTGCTTCAGAAAGATCTCAAAGAACCAGTTTGGGAGGAACTAAATCACAGCCCCCATTGAAGGAAGGATATTGTTGCTCTCATCACTCACCACACTGGGCCAGCTGAGGAGCCTGACATCCTTCAAGAGGAAAATCCCTGCTCTGAACCATATATTGTTTGCTAGCATATCTATCTTTTCATGTAGCATTTTCCTTATGAAAACATGACTGAGTACCTCACAGCCTGTGTTACAAGTCCCAGGAATTAGCAGAATGCACCTACTATGTCTTTTATTGGTGATTATTCTTGTCCTCCATCTCTCTCACACGCAGTATGTCGGTACCTGGAGCCACAGAGGTAGACAGCTCTCCACTTAGTTCTTCCCATCAAGTGGAGGTACCTCAGTGAGGTGCACTGTCCATTCCCATGCCTAGCACAGGGATGGTTTGAATTACCCAGTATCAATGATCCTACTCAACCTAACCCTAAATCCAGGGCAAGCCAGTTTTAGCCTGGTGGGACATGAGACCACTCACTTGTCTGTGGATGCTCACCTGCACTGAGTGATATGTTGTTTTTCTCATGCTATTCAAATGAGATTATTATAGGAGTTCTCTGCTCTCCACAAATGTTCTCAGCAATGTAAATTTCAGTTGAAGAGGAAGTTATTAAAACGTGAAGATTAGGAGTGACCTAATTCTTACAGGGAAATTTAAGCAAAAGTTTGAAACTTTGCCCGATCTGCACAGTTTAGCTTTAATAAATAAACAGATGCTTGTGTGACATGGGGACATATGTGCCCCTGGACTGAGAAACAGAACCATAATTTAAATTAAATCAAATCTGTCAACTTCTATAAATGTGATTTAAATTATAAAATTGAATGTCTTCTTCAATAAACTTTTGGAAGAAAACGAGACCATGTAAAAATGTTTGTTTAAGCCTCCTCAGACTTACCTTATCCTTCTTCTGAAGTATTTTCTTTGAAATTTATAAATATAATGTACATTATTATTAAGGCTCATCTGCATGTACCTTGAATGGAGACTGTACTCCAAATACATCTTTATTAAAAAATTCCTAAAAGTACTGTTTTAAGTTCTCTTAATCTTTCTTTCTCAGCCTCTCAGACAACTTTATGCGAGAAAATACCATCTACAGACTGCTGTGCCCTCATGGAGATCTTTGCTTGGATCTTTGGCTTCAGATCAACAAAAAGAAAAAAACCCAAGCAAACAAATAAGCTCAGTCAGTATGTCTGATTATCTAGGCACCTATCTCGGTTTTACATAATCTTGTTAGTATCTGAATACTCTCTACATAAAATCAGCAGCAACAGCATAGTCTCTGCTGAATTCTCCTTCCCCTTAGTCAAGCTCAAAGTGGTTTCCATCTTCCCATGGCTTCACTAGTAATTTTGCTTATTTTTTTCTCTCATATTTTGGAGAGTAAAGGTAGATTAACAGAATATGGGAGGGTATCCGTTCCAAGTTACTTTTCTGGTGAGAAGGCTTTTTTAAATGGAGAGGTTTTACTGCATTTCATGAAGAGAGATAATCTCTGGACTCAGATGATGTCTTCTGGACACGTGCTGCACAGTGGGATTCTGGGTCCAGGGCTTGTATTGCCTCCTCTTTCCACAGTGCTGCCCAGGCTCTACCTGTGTCCTGGTAGCCACAGAGCTCCAGACAGGCAACGTCACAAGACAAGACACCAATTAGAAAATTAGGAAGTCATTGTCTTGTCTCCTGTATACTTAACATATTTCAGAAGTTTAAACAGATGATTGGAAGTAATACAGTATACCTGTAAATTTACAGTTACTTAAATACCCTTTCTGCCTCTTAAAAACCTGCTGAAACAATTTAGATTTTAAATTACTAACTTGAATTCTTGATTGAATCATATATGTTCATGTTTCAAGCCTCTGGTCCTTTTTCAATATGCCTATAATCCAGCTCTGAGGTAAATATGCCAAATTCTTTAGAAACAAGTACACTGAAAAAAAAGCATACCTCTTTTCTTTGTTCCGGTGAATCCAAATGATTCATACGTGTTATGAGTAGTCTTGATATATATTTAAAGTAAGTTTCCAGTAACACATCTCAAAGAATTTCATAAGGAAACATGGGAACATTAGGATTCTTCTATTCCTACAGGTATTACCTGCAGCAAGAGAAACTAGTCCCTCTACAGATTAAAAGTCTCCTTTTCCTTTAATGAAGCCTCTTGCTATTATCCCTTTACCTCTGTGACAATAATTTTCTCTTTAGCTTATTTTGGATGGAGTTATGTTATTCTTTTGTGGGTCACTTTCATCACCATCTGGTAATTATTTCAGCAGTACTTAGGCACTGACAGAGGATGGATGTCTACGCAGCTTGCATTTCTGCTTTCTTGCACACACTACTGAGTGAGGCACAAACACAAATAACTTTCAAGATTTGATTTGACAGATCCAGTCCAATAAAGAGCACAGTTGCTTACAGGTTAAATGGCACAACACCTGCTGATATCTGACAAACAGCCCCAAACCCAGGGTGAAGGCTTTGGGATGCTTGTTAAGTCCTTAAGGAATATTTGACATCTCAGAGTAGGTTCCGAAATGTACGGTGCAGTACCCCATCTCTTTCTGACACCCTGCACATGGCTGCCTGGAGCTAGCCAAAGGGAACATCTCATACACCATGGTTTCTGATTCTCCAGTGTCTGACTTGGAGGTGTCTGGCTGTCCCTGTTCTGGATCTGTTACTGGGCTATCCTGTGATAGTCTGTGTAACTGACCAAGGATGATTCTTTTCTTCTGAAACCGTGGGAGGGACGAGATGCCCCACTTCAGTGCTATGGGTAGCTGTAAGGGCCCTCACCCTAATGTCTTCCTTATATTCCTCTCCACCAGTAATGATGTAGTCCTGAGAGCAGGGTCAAGAACCTGGAGCTCTTAATTCCTGACCCTGCTGCATTCCCTCCTACTTGGGAATCAACTTGGCTAACTTTGACTGTGGGGTAGGCATGAAATTGCTTAGCTTTCATTGCCAGGACAGCCTGTACACAGGCCTTAAGCTAAACACCTCAAAAGCTTTTGAGCGGTAAAGACCTTCTGGGGTTTTGATGTCAGCTGAACAGAGACTTTCAAGGGTGGTGGATGTGGTCTATGTCTGCAGGACACATAGGAGATGACAGCTCAGTGCCACTGCTGGGCAAGGTCCTACTCTGACCGTCCCCATGCCCACTACTTCACATCTTAATCTGTATGATCCTTCTGCCTATTTTATGCCATTTGTCAGAGTCTCTGAACCAATGCAGTTTATAGCCCAGCAGAAATTTCACCTTGCAAGAGCAAAAAAAGCTGGACGAGGCAGGACCAGGCAGCCTACCAGAGGACAAAGAAGAGAGGAATGACCGAGAGTGCTGTGAGCTCTGGCCTACACGGGACTGCTGGCTGACAGATCAGCTTGCTGCTAGGGAAATGGCAGAAATAGTGACTTCAGTCCCATCCCGGTCCCTCATTGCCCATTAAAGGCCTTTTTGAATCAAGAATATAAAAACCTCCAAACCCACTGAAAATGGAAGAGGGGTCCAACCCACACAGCACCTAAGGCATTTTATCTGGAATTGTCCTCCTGTCTAGCCCTTCTGGAGACTGGGGCTTGCGGAGGGCTGGTGGAGTTTCCACTAGTGCCTGGGTTTTGAGAGTCAAATTCCTGTTTGATAGCTATCAGCATTTTTTGGCCTAGTATGAGAACCTCCTCCACCACAAATGGTCTGTGATGATCTGTGCTAGCTGAGAATCTGCTTTTTATTCCTCTCTCAAGTTACATGGAAAAATAAATTTGGTATTAACATCATAGTTCCTAGAATATAAGAATGAGTCCCACAGCTGGTAACCTCTGCTGTGGAAAGAAGCAGAGCAGGACAGTGTGCAAGTCAGGACTGAGGAGACCTGGCAGGGCTGAGAGGAGCTGGAACAGCTCACACGGCATCTGCAGGCGCACCACATATGTGGACCAGCACTCAGAAAAAACCAAGGTTGTTAATATGTTATACTGAGAGATAATTTAAAAGCCTCCCCATAAAGAGGAAAGCATCATCCCCAGAGCAGTAAAAGGTATTCCCAGCTCTGCTAGTGTTTGCTCCTCTTGCTCAGACCCCAATCCCACAATATGCATCAAGCTCAAGCGTTGTGCAAGTGATTACGTACACATGTACCTTTTAGGTCTGTCCTGAATCAGGGCCTCCCCCTCCACTGCGAGTGTCTGAAGCTGTGATTAGCCACCTACTTAGGCAGAGGTTAAAATCTGTCCCTTAACCTCTTTCCTTTTTAGTTAAGCTTCCTGTGAAATAGGTTTAACAAATATAACTGGCATGTTATTTAAAGTAATACTTTTAATGAGATGACTAATAAGTGTAAATAGGTACCTAGTTATTAGCATAGGCGTATCTGTTTAACCCACCTTATTTTTACCCAAGGAGTTTTTCACTTTGGAAATTTAACCACATTGTCAGGTTGTCAAGTTCATGCTGTCAAAGATTTCCCTGTTAGTAAGAAGCCTGATGCCATAAAGGGAATTGAGCATTTCAGGTCAGTGTGTCAGGACATGAGAGAATTAACGCTACTACAAGGATCCTTCAGCAAGCCCTTTCAACTGCAAGACTTAATCGCTTATAGAGTTTGCACTTGAAAACTGAAGTGTAAGTAACAAGAAATTTCAGCAATGATGTACTGTCCGATTTGCCTTTATGTTCTCGTACGTGTGAGGTTACAGTGATTACAACACTACAGTATTTTTCACTTCCGTCTGTGAGGACTTCAGGCTTCCTGCTTTTCTTCTGTTGCCCCACATACCTCTAAAGATCCTCAGACTTCTTCTCCCAGGGTCCCTGGGAGGTACGAGACTTACATTTTCCTATGCAGGGTTGCACTCTACCGCTTCGCCATGCTTGTGTTTCTCAGGATAAAAACAAGTTAGTGATATGTAAAAGGGTGAAACCCTCTGAATTAGAGGCTACAATTAAGAAACTATGCTTGTATTCTGAAGGTGAAACAATAAATGTGAAACATGACACCAGAAAACAGGCAATTATTGCTACATTTCTCTCCAAAGGAAAGTAGCTTTGTGATAATTATGTGACAGCTGTGATGATTGATTAATAATAACCTAAAGAAGAAGAAGGGTTTTGCAGTATCTAAGAATCAGACTGGCAGAAATGTTTGAAACCCTCTTGCTTTGACATATGACCTTATCCAGAAGGGAGTCACTGCCTCCTATCTAACATTGCTGCATTGAGTTATCAGAGGTTCAGAAAAGCAGCAAGCAGCAAGAAAAGCACTGGAAATTACACTGGAAATACCCCACATAAAGCATTTGCCCTGGATACCAGGGCTAAAATCTTTCAGCACCTTTGCTTGTTTCCAAGTGCAAAAGTGAGTCAGATGCCAACCCAGCTCCACCTACTCTTTTGGGAAGTTAAAGGTGTGTTTTAGCATGGCTCATCTTTCTTGCTGGCTACCTGCTCTGTGTCTGGAGCATATGGTATTGATATGAAGCTCATGTGGATATGAGCATCATGGCTCATATTGCTGTGATGTAGGGAAGCACAGAAAGGAAAGCCAGCTAAAGGTCATCTGGCAAAGAAACCAGAGCTGGGTTCACTTTAGAAAGTCATTAGAAAGCAAATGAGGACACTAAACGGATGCAAGGGTGGGGAAAAAAAAAAGCAGAAGGATGATCGGGAAGAGCGGGTGTGGAATTAGGACATTCTCCAGATGGACTTTGCAAGGATTAGGCCCTAAGGCCATAGTTAGCTAGACTGGCCTTGAAGGCTAAGCTTTCTCAGTAAGCTACTAGTACTTTTCCCCCTTAGGAAAAGCGATCAGTTCTTTTTTTAGGCAACTGAAGTTATTTAAAGTTACAGTGTTTGTGATATGTTACATTTTAATTAACTGACTACTTAAGAACAAGCCACAGTATAAGGTCAGGTTAAAACCCAAGTGCGATATTTGGTCACACAAACACAAGAAGAGGGGTATATTCGATTTGGATCTGAAGTTGGTAATCTTTTAATTCTGCCCTTTCTTGGAGTGTGAACTGCAGGAACAACAGGCAAACGAGGAGACCTAGTCCGGTGTAGGGGTAGGTCCTGCTAGAAATGGACATTTAAAACCCTAGAATATTCTGTGCCCCATAATGGTTTCACAAGCATAGGATGACACTTGATGCTGTTGTCCCCAATTTATAGCTTCAAACCAAACAGTTTAACAAAGGAAACAAAAGAAATAGTTTATTGGCATTATTAGAGGTTCCAGCTATTGATATGCAATGACACTGGTCACAGTGTAATTGAAACAATTCCCCTACAGCCAGCAAGGGGCCATTAGACCCTAATCAGAATTGGGTTCTATTTTCTGTTCCATCCAAATTTTAAGTTTTACACAGAGGACACTTAAAAAAAAAGCCCCTTTTCCCATGTCCTTAGAGAATATTTTAGGAAGAGAGTTTTGTTTAACAAAGGCCTTCTAGTTCTCACTCTTTGAAAGGAAAATATTCTGTTGTAGGTTAAGTCAAACCTTTCCACACATCTTTGCACACAGTCATAAGAAACGGCATAATTAAATATGGTTTTGAACTGGGGGTTGTGGGTAGGGAATCACAGAATCACAGAAGGTTAGGGGCTGGAAGGAACCTCTGAAGATCATGGATCTATCAAGATCCAACCCCCCTGCCAGAGCAGGACAAAACTAAAAAGACTGGGGAGCTATAGAAGATGATATTTTTTGCTTTATTTTTTTGCATACTATTGAGTTCAGAAAATGAGAAGACCTATCCCCACCACATATTTGAAAATATTAGTAAACTTATCGTGTAATTATAATTTGCACCAAAAGAACTAGACAAACCTACTTTTCCATTTACATGCAACCTTAATTATTCTATATAAAATTAAACAAAATGGTGGTCTCATTAGTTATATACTTTTTCTTATGATTTAGTAAAAGCTCATAATTCAAAATAAATTTGAGTTTTTGTACCACTAAAAGTGTATTTTCAGTTTTTCCTTAGTAAAACAGGAGTGCTCCTTGACATTCCTGGTTTTGTGTCAGGCCAGTTTTGATGTAGCTTAAGATAAAAATTCCCTTTCATTTCAGACTTTTCAAAATGAGACCATCAAAATATTTCTCTTTAAGGAGACACTGAAATAATTAATTAAAATCCTTTATCTAAAAAAATCCCTGCTCATTTGATCAATGTAAAATTATTTAATCTTTATTATCAAATTAATTACCCATGCAAGAAGAAAAATATTGTTCAGATTTCTTCTCACTCCCTTCTTATTCCTCTTGTGAGTTAGCATTGCCATTCTCCTGAAAGTGAGGAGACTCATTTGGAAGCTACAGGGGTACAAAATAACTATCAAAAATAATAATCTGAGTAAAGTCGCAAAGTAGCAAAGCATGGCCTGAAGAGTCTTCTTCAAATTTACCTGCAATAGTGAGGAAGTAAAAAAGTTCTGTAAGGCCTTTTATAGTTACCCCTTGACAATCAAGTAATAATAATTAAAAAATAGTCAAATTGCTGCCCAGCTATCCAGTGCTATGTTCCCAGAATTGGGAGCACCTTCCAGCTCATGTTTTACTCCCTTTGCTTCAAACTACATTTTCTACTACATTAGAGGATCCTGTCCCTACCCTTCCCAAGCCCTGGCTTGGCTAATGAAGTCAAGAAAAACTCATAACAAACCCCAGCTCTGTTGTTCTCTTCAGCTCACGTTTTCTTAGCATTTGCCTTCCAGGGCTTGGGCGTGGGAAGGTCTCCTTTGGGGCAGCAGGGATGCCATTGCAGAGCCCAGTGGGTGGCCAGGATTTTCCCTGGAGCCTTATGGCAAAGAAGGAGGAGACTTGTCCCGGGTATGAAGGGAGGATCAGCTACGGACCTAAAACCAGGTGACAGCAGTATAATCGCTGTGCCTCAAAAGATATCGCACAGCCCTGAAGTTCTGGTAAAATACAGTATGAATAATAGCATCACTTCTGTACATCTTTCACCTATTTCAGATTTTGGGGTATGTGTTTTTCATACACACACAAAAAAAGTTTTTCAAAACTTCTCTTTTCCAAAGCTGAATCAATTAAAAAAGGCCTTTTTTGGCTCATCAAATATTTCTGACAAATAAAAGGTATACGTTGCTTAGCTGATTGATGAATGCTGTCCATTTGCCAACAGGCATTTAGTTTTGCCTCAAGTAATCAGTTTGTACTGTAATTTCTGGGCACAGGGATAATAAAATTGGGCACATGTATTGTTAGACTATCATTTCCAGAGATTTAAATCAACTTACATATATCAGATTTTTTCTTTTTTTTTTTAAGTTTATAGTACTCATGCAATTTTAAACATTTAAACAAATTTTAATGTTCACATTTCTCTAGTCTGTAATATTCTGCTCTGGTGAGGGGGTTGGACTAAGTGATCTCCAGAGGTCCTTTCTAACCCCTACCATTCTATGATTCTATGTTACTGTGATTCTATGATTCTGTCCTGGACATCCATCAGAACCATGGTCCTTGTTTCAATTTGGGGTACATGCATAGGCTGAGGTTTCTGGTTTCAACACCAAGCAAGAGGAAAGCATGTAGGTCTTCCAGTGCACTTGGGGTGTGTATGGAGCTGACCTGAGCTGTCATGAAAATTTTCCCACTTATAACATAGGTTCAGGTAATATCTGTGGCTGGATTCATCAAAGAAGAGGTTTTCTCCTCTTTTTATTAAACAAGAGTAGAGTGCATCTACATGACATAGTTGTACCAGTGCTTTCGTACCAGAAATAAGCGTACCTAGCTAAACTTGCTTTTTGCTGTCTTTTCTGTGCAGATTTGTCTGCTTGTTTTGCATGCTTGTACAGAGAAAAAGGATGTCTTCTGGTCCAGGTGCATGTGTTTCACCAGCTTCAGGCTGATGAGCAGGCAGTGAGATGAACAGAACCATGCACACGAGCCCAAAGTCCTCTCCCATGTCTGGACAAACTGTGAACTCAGAGAAGGAAATAAGGGTACAGTTTTGTAAGCGTTATACTACTTACAGCAGTGAATGGGAGGATTGAAGAGAGGATGAAAAAAAGATTGAGGGGGTTGGAAAGATGAAATTAGTATAGGTAGCACCAAAGCCTGGAGTTCCTCTCTGGCAGAAGAAAAAAGTGTGGGAACTGGAAATTGGAACAAAATTTGTATATGGCATTTTATTCCTAAATGGTGACAGAAGTAATTAAAGTCTTTGTTTCCCTTCCCCCCTCCCTGGTTTTTTTGACATCTTGAGAAAAGGGAAGCTTTGGGCAGAGCAGACATTTAGGGAATTCCCCAGTGTAAGGCCTTCTTTGCTGTGGAGACTTTTCCCTTTATTAGTAAGCCTCAGTCACGAAGATCCAGACTAGCCCAGCCAAGAGGCCCTTTCACCCATCCCATGGGACCGGACCAAGCTTGAATGTCTGCAACTGCACTCCATCTGCTGCTTTCTTGTGCACCTTTCCATTCTTGTTTCCATTCCATGCTCCATGTCTGCCTTCTTGCACTTTCTCCTTCTTCTCCCTGCTCTTTCCCTGCTGAGTCCTCTGTCTCTCTTCGCCCACTTTGCCATAATTTAGAGACCTCCTGAGTTACATAGCATTCACAGTGAAGGAAAGGGATTTGGTTAGACACAGATGAAGTCCTAGGTAAGCAAACCCTCTAAAGCAAAAGCATCCGTTGCTCACCTGCCAATCCAGAGTATCTGACCTGATTGACCAACCACTTTGCTTCTGGAAACAACAAAAACTTTATTTTTGCATTTTGCACTCTCCTGTTTTTCCACCCTCTTATTTTCACCAAGAGCAGCACATGCCTACATCTCTCGAAGGGATGAGCTTGAAATTTGAAATTCCCTGAGTGAAATGACATTTTCTCTTTAACCCCAAATAAAGAGCTTAATTGAATAAAAAATTAGTAGTGGATGTCCTCTATCCACCAAAGGGACTTAACATCAAAACATCTTTCAGTTTCAAATGTTTTGTGTCTTTTAAAGTTTTGTATTTTAACTCTACAGTGTAGCCCGTGCGTTATCAGGACCATCATTTCTGGCTCTCTGGGCCTAGTGCTCTCTCTTTTCAAATGATCTTTTCATGAGAAGAAGCACAATAATTTTTCATGTCCTAAGTGAAAAAAAGAAGATGATGGTGGCAGTAGTGGCATTAACTCCTGAGGACTTGATGAAACATGAAGCACAAGGTAAGAAAGATGGAGAGATGAAGGAGGACATATGAAGGAGGCAACCTTAGAACATGAGAAATGTGAATTTCAAGTGGAAACACTGCCAATAACAGATAGCTTCATACACTTGGAAAGTACCTGCTGATTTTTTCCTGGATATCTTTTGATTTAGAGAGGTTGATAAAAAAAAAAAAAAAAGACAAAATGCCTGTGAACACATATAAAGAAAGACACTGAAGAAACAAAATAAGCATGGCCTGAATACTCTGGGGTAGATGCCAAGTGCATTAGATAGAACCAGAGAAGACAGAAGCTAGAAGCTGTCAGACACCCTGTTGTATCATTAGCCCCTAACATCATCAGTCACTGCAGTAGAGCTCAGTTTTGACTGAAACTCCAAAAATGTTTATCCTAATGATGTGTTTATCATAAACCTGAATTCAATGCTTTTGAAAAGCTGACATAAAGAGGTGGGCACATGACATATTGAAATTAAGATTTTTCTGTTCAGCAAAATGCTGAACTGAAATTGCTCATCAAGATTTCTGCTTTCACTCTTGCAGCTCTTTCCAGGAGTACCTCTTTTGGCAGAATGGTCCCAAGTGGGTGGCAGTCAGAGAAAAGGAGGCAGTGTGTTTTACAGGGCCCAAGTGCTGCTACCCCAGCAGCAAATTTACATTTTGCTGCCTTGCATACTTGTGATCTAGAGAAGCCTTCAGCTGAAATATGCAGACGTTGCAGTCTAAATGGACAGGGATACACTTATCATGTCTGAACCTTTCTGAGTTTCTCTCTTCCACCCAGCCAAGAAAGAAAGTGGCCTTTTCAGTGAAATGAAACTTGGCCTGATCAGCAATATTTAGAAAGTGGAAGGAGAAAGTGTTGACATCGGCTGATATATTCTGAGTCTTGGGCCAGAGATTGTGTCACATCATGTGAGAAGGATAAAACCTTCTGAGTGACAAACGTAAAATGTTTCGTGGTAAAATCTGCTGCCTAACAATGAGATGATAATTATCATAGGACGTTTTTTCTCACCTTGAATATAGAAGTACGGTATGTCTACAGAGGTGCACAAAGGGCCAGTTTCCAATCACAGATACATTAACATATATTTAGATTAACTACCTTCCAACTTTTTACAATCTTGCTCCATATTTGTGAACCAAAGATCTCTTGGGAACTACCCTGAACTTGTCTTTTCTTCTCTGGTAGCTGCTTTGCACATTTTCTTTTTCACGGTACAGAAAGAAACCTTCCTGAAATCTAGCTGGTTGGCTAGCATATTAACTGTGGATGCTTTCTAGCAGGTCATTGCTTGTGTGTTTTAGAGTAATAGTTTCCACACCAAACCCAAGCAGCACTCATAAACCATTACATTACTATCAGAACATATATTTAAGGAGGGGAAAAGAAAAATAAGATGAGAGACTCCCAGGATGAGACTGCAATAACGATGCTGTCTTGCATCACATACAGATGAGATTCATAACACACAACAGGTTAGGTGAGAAAATTATTTAGGTTACCAAAGTTATGCATTGGAAATATTTTTTTTTTTTTGTGGCATATATTTCACTTTCATCTGAACATGTTTTCATCAGACCATGTTGCAAGAATGACCCTGCAAATACTGTTCAGGCACTTGCTTTGGACGGGTTTTTGCCCCCTTAGGAAGAACAGGCATTGCAACATGGTGACCACTCCCCTCTCCCTCTGTGCTCCTCCCCCCTTTCCTCTCTCCTTCTCCATTCTACATCTGAGCTCTAATTGTGAGCCTGTGATATTTAAAAAGGTGGAAATAGGCATAAACAAACAGCCTTCCTCACTCCTCTAGTGTTTTGTGTAGGTGATGGGAGCACGCCTGGGCACTGGTTCAGATACTTTGGATGTATGGGCTGCAAGGGACTTATCTGAGCAACCATGTCTTTGGTGGCAGCAGATAAGCCAGACATCAAATTTAGGAAACCAAGGGAGCACATTACAGAAAAGGCACTGTACATGTAATTGGGCAATTAGTTGGTACCAAACTTGGGTATCTGACATGCATAAGTCTCTCTTGTGCTTCTAATCTTACATGTCTTATGCTTCTTTACAGGAAAACTTGCTGCTGCTGAAAAGCTGGACTGCTTTTCCTGAGGGGCATGTCTGTCCATATATGTAGGATGCTATGGGAGATGCAGTCTGGTCAGGGACAATAAAGTGCTAAAAATAGAAATCTTCTGAGACATGGAAGTATTTTCAAACTGATGTATTTCCATTTTGGCCAAACAAATTAATCTCTAAGATCAGGTCTGAAACTAATTTTGCCTGGTTAAATCAAGGCAACCTAGATTTTCAGAGGGAGAGGCATGGTGGGCTGTCTGAAGGAAACTTGTTACCTTTTTTTTTGGGTTGAGTAGTGATTTTGAATGCTCTTTTGAAAGCTTTTTGATACAGTATGATTTTCAAAAATTTCTCTGCACAGACTGTCTGAAGACTGGGCTCTTCATAGTGAACAAATAGGTTCTGAAAGTTAGATTGGACTTGCTCTTGAATGTGGGGAAAGAAAGAAAACATTGTCACAGAATATGTGTGTAGGGATGGAGGAAGGAAAAAACATACAGTGGTTCTTTCCAGCTAAAATCATCACTAATATTGTATCCTCTGACATATTTATAGGTATTAATTGCTTCCAGTAAAGCACAGTTACTAGTAGGAAGTGGAAACTCCAGGCCTTAGTTTTTAGTGTCCTTATCATCTCTGCAAAGTTTAAATTCAAGAGTCAAGGAGAATGCCAATGTAATGATGTGTTATGTGACAGCAGGTTATTTGACCTCCATCCTTTGAAGTTAGCTCTTTTAAGATAGCTTCTTTGTCCCACTTCTCTTAGAAAAACTAATTCCCATTCCCACTGTTGTCAGCGCAAGCTTATCAGTGACTTAAATTAGACGACAGTTTGGATACCACAGAGTAAATTCTTTGAAATCTGAAAACTATCCAGTATATGAAATTTTAAACCTGTATTTGAGATTCTTGATTAAAGATATAATTTAAACGTGGGTTTTAGGAACACCATCTTTGAAAAGATAGTTCTGTAAACTACAAAATTAAGAATCAGTGACCAGTAAGTGCTCACAGATTTGGTTATCTCACACATAGACCTAGAAACACATCTTAACTCTGATTGTATCAACTGTGCTTGGTGGCTTGTGAGTTTGGCTAGAAGGTAAGCTGTCAAGGTAGGCTTAAATTTCTGATCTGAGTAGTTCTGAGAAATTTTAACAAAAGATTAAACATTGTTAATATAAGAAGTATCATGTTGTTTTGAAATGCACACTTTCCCACCCCTGCACCACATTGAATATGCTTCCTTTGCTATTCACCGTTGAAAACTTCAGAGTTTTTCCCCCTAGCATGGGAAGAGGTGTACAGAATCATGTCCTATCTCTTTCTTCCCTACTTACAGCCCATACCATGTGGGGAGCTACTGACTGTCATTAGTCAACAAATCCTGGTACACTTTTTCTTCATTTGGTCACTTGGGTGGATCTGACAGGTTGAGAAGAGCTCTCATGGTCATCATCTCAGTAGGGCTGTTGCCCAGAGTTCTTCCCTGTAAAACAACAGTGGAGGCAGCAAGTACCCACAGTACACATTTACACTCCAGGATTTGCTGCCTGGCATCTTGGAATAACCTGCTCTTGTCTTTATCTGCTTGTTCTACCCCAGTTCATACCACTCTTGTATTGTCCTTCTGCCTTCTTCTTCCTCTGACTGTCATATCAAACAGGACTCCTCTGTCCTCCTTAAATGATACTCTCCAGTACCTCCCTTGAGTCCACAGAAGAAATGAGATCTTTGCTAGCCCTCACCCTGTCCTTGGTCTATATGCTACATTTCCCCACTTTACTCTTCTCCAGATAATAAGGTCATCACAGCCCAAAGTGTTTATTTTCTTTGTCAGGGAAAGAGAGAAAATTCAACAAAAGGATTTGCACAGGTTGAGCACAATAGGTTTCCATACATCTTACTGCTCTTTGAACTTGCCTTAAGGCTGGTTGCATTAATATTATGATCCTTGATATATCTGTGGATATTGGTGCCTTCCAGTAGAACAGAGTAACTAATGGGAAATGGGAATTGTATAAATTAATTTTTTTAGTATCCATACATTTGCAGAATTTATAGCTTTTGAACTTAGATGTGTTTTCTGTTACATAGGCTTTGAGAAAAGACATATTCTGACTCTTAATTTGTGACTTTTTTTTTTTTTTTTTAAGGGGCAGCAAGTACTATTGCTTCTTGAGAAGTACTGTTCACTTTATTTCTGCTCTGGGAAGAAACAGTGAAAATGGTTTCTTAATTTTCTGCGCAAACCCACGTCAGTAAGATCGTTCGTGTGAGCAAGATGAGTGGGACTTAACCTCAGTTTAGCAGGGGAAATGAAAGTGCAGTATATATAAAAAAATATATCACTGGCTTTCTGTTCAGACATTAATGCTATTTATAGAAAGATCAAATGCATTAGTGTTGCAACCTATGTCCTGCCACAGAGATGCACATCTACGTAAAGACTGACAGAAATCTTGCTTAAGTCTTTAAACAGCCATATTGCGACAGGGTGGGAATGGTAAGAGTCAGATAGTATGCGAGCAGACTGGAAAAATGAGGGCAAGGTACAGAAACCACTAGAAATGAAGAAAAGTTGAACATGCTGGCAAATTTTCACAGTATATTGCTCATAATGCAGTTATGCAGTTGTGAAGTCAGTTAAGAAATGGATGTAATGCTCCATCTAATCGCAAGCAGCTGCCTATTAGGCAGTTCGGCCAAATGTTTTTATTTCCACCCTATGATGAAGGAAATGGGCAACTTTGGTCCACGCTGTGTGTGAAATTTCTGAACTCTTCTTTGCAAAGTCACAAAGTGTGATGCAGAGCTGAGAAAAGTCTTTTGAATTGACTGCAAGCTTTAATGATGCAATCTCTTCCTACTTTTACCAGAATATGTTTGGAAAGCATGGACCTGCATAGGAGATCAAATTCCACTTTCTGTCAACTTCACAAAGTTATTTCATATGAGGCTAGTAACTGCCAGCGGTGAAAGTGGTTTGAGCAAAAACTGGACCAGCTCAATTATAATGGAATTCCAGGCTGAACTGGGAGAAGGAAGCTTGGAGGATAAGCAAAAGGAAAGCTCTTGGGAACCCTTTAAATAGCTAACATGGAAAATAGTGCAATCCGGTGCATTTTAGAAGTGGTTTCCTGTAAATGTAAAGTCTGTTGTGAATTTAAAAAAAAAAGAGAGTTTTCGGGAAGCCTTCATTTTTTGCAACATATTAAAGCTATCCAAATTTTTGTGCCATTGTAATTGTTGCCTACCACTATAATTAGTTTTGTGAAACAGGTGTAGCAAGTGGAAATTCTTTACTGGCAATCTTTCCATATGTCTTGATCTGAAGAACAGTTGAGCACTAGGAACAACCAAGGACACTGAAACAAAAAAAAAGGACATTGGGACAAAATACAAGTTTTGCGTTGGTATATTAACCCATATACATGTCTCTGTGATATAATATTGACTCTTACAGACAAAAGAACTACAACAAATACAATCTCTCTGGACTTTAGCAAATCAATGACTCTGGTAGCATGGTTCAGACCAGAGAGACATGGGTACATAGAAGAACTGTAGGGTGGCTAGTGAAAGGAAAAGGCAATCACACCTGGTGCTGCAAAGGAAACAGTGTGTTTAGATGGATGTAGATGAGGACAGCTCCTGAAGGACTCTTTGCTGAGGCTCAATTTCATGTCAAGCTCTCTCTAGTGACTTGTTGGGGCATTTTTAGTATCAAAGAGAACTGAGATCATAGAACAATACTAGGATAATTGAGATGACCTTGAGGGCTGGCATAATAGGAATAGAAATTTAATAATATTAAGTAAAAAATCATCACATTGTTAGGGATTAATGCCAAGAATTTTTCTACATACTGGAACTCATCATTTGGAAATGTGTTAAGAGGAAGAATATGTAGTCATAGTAATGGCTCACAGGGTTACTGTGAGCTACCAGCATGACACAGCCTTAAAGAAGACGTGTAGGAGATACTCTTGCAGGGATTGGGAAATATTTTCATTCTAGTACAAAATATAGCAAAATGTACTCAGATTACTATGGTCTGAGATGGTCAGACATAATCAGAAAGGGGGAATTCAAAAGGAAATGGGTCCAAAGAAGATGCAGAGAGGATTAGAGAAGACTGTTTTCCATGAACAGGAGACTAGAAAAGCCTGTCTCTCTTACCCTAACAAAATGAAGGCCAAAGAGGGACATAATTGCTTGCTACAAATAAATCAAAGAAGTAAAAAGGAGATGGAAAAGAGCTATATATGCCAAAGTCCAGTGCTTGCACAGGAACAAATGTGTATAAAGTGGATCTGAAATTGTGCAGGAAAAGAGAAGAAAATTAATGACCATCAGAGCAGGGAGGGTGTGGAACAACATTTGCGTGGGAGGAACAGTAAAAACTGAGTAACTTTCATCTGAAGCTTCATTGCTTTATGGGGACATTATATAACACTGCCAGTAAGCCAGGAGGTGATGAACCCAGTGACTCGGGAAGTTCATTCCAGCTCCTAATTAGCCTACTATTTTAGTGACAGGATGTAATTGCTAAACCTAAATGTATCAAGGTGAAGCATAAACTAAAGGTGAGCCTTCTTGCATGTGGGAGCTCTGTGTTTGAGCTGAGTCTCACGACAGCTCTTAAACCAGATCCATTAGAGGCATTTTTCAGTGGGATGCAATACTTCACTGCCCATTTCTGTACGCTAACATGATGCCTACAGATCAAGGCAATTGCACATTCACATATCAAATTTAACAGCCTTATGTTAAATGTGTTGTCTGATGAAAGGGAGAAGTGGGACTTTCTGATAACATAACACCTTGGAAAAGAAAAATCTCTGTACTAATTTCTTATAGTCTTCTCCAAGCTCCTAGGGTTGTTGTCATTGTCATTTAATTTCTCTCTGAATTCACACTTCTCTTGAAAGTTGTTATTGATTCAATCTTCTCTGCTTCTATAAATCCCAGCATGTCTCTTTAAACAAACTATAATGATAAGTCCATTTCCTAGAGTCATCAAGGATTATATCTGTACCTGTACTCCCAAAAGTTTTAATAGGAGTCATCATTACACATCAAAGGAAGGTCCTGACAATCATCACCAACTTATAAGGATACATAAGGACATCTCAGGCTACACTTGGAGTTTAATACTCCTTTCAAAGTGTATCTGTATCATAACCCATGTGCAACTGAAAATTCAACTTTGCATTTCCACTGTTGTTGCATAGTTGGTAGAAGATATTATCTGACAGAGTCATAGAAAATGAGCAAACAGATTCATCACTTAGTTAGGGTCTGGCCAGACATCCAATAGACCTTTCCATTCTACTGTTTCCAATAAAGTCTCAGACAGAAAAACAATTGTGAATTTAATGAGAAGAAAACACTGAATATTATTATCCTCATTGTCAAATTCAATACAGAATATGTCAGAAGTACAGCTAACTAAATATCTGTCAGATAATAACAAATCAACAAACCTACTGACATACATAGCAAATTGTTTTGGAGCTTGGATGAGCAGGTGTCTTTTCATATCTCAGTGCTTGAGTAGCTGCACTGCTTTTTCACAGATCTGTGAAATACCTGCAGTTCACAGTGGAGCTTTGTATCTAAAAAGATTTAAATACAAGTCCCCTTGATGCTCATTAATTATCAAGTGAATTCAGCAGTTCTAATTTTAAGTCATTATCTAAAATAAAATACAGTAGCAGGAGGCAGCTGAACAGTGATTGGAAAAAGCAGGAGTCACACAATAAGAAAGAAATTATAAAGAAAAGATCTAAAAAAATTCTTTAAAAAAATTTTTTTTAATATATATATAAAGCCTGTCCCACTTCAGTTGTGTGCTAAATAAATGTTTTATGTCTTTACTTTGAGGTATCTTCAAAGCTTAGTATCATTATGTCTATATGACTGAGGTTTATGGCCATTTTGTGGGTCTTCTTTTAGCTCGCATACAGTTCTTTCTCATGGTTAACTCAAATACCCCTGATGCCTTCTCCCAAAATGCTTCCCAAAGCCCCAAAATTCAAGCAATTACTTTTATCTCTCTTCTCTTGTCCTAATACCTAGAGCCCCCCCTGCAGCAATTGTGATCAGGTGATCTGTGAGTATGCTCCTACTTCTCTACTTCTACTGCTCTTTCTCTATTAAACACAAACTGCACTACTACTATTTAAGAAACTCCGGAAGTTCTTCATCCTATTTGTTTGGATGAGATAGCAAACACTTCATATATTTATTATTATTGCTATTTTAAAATAATTTTATTGCTATCATCAACTGGAAAATGTGTAAAAGGGATTATCTTTCTATATTTACTTCTACAAAGAGGTCCTTTTCTCAGTTTGTCCTTTTCTTTTCCCTAAAGATTAGTACAGAGATTACTACTACTATTAAAATCTGTCATAACCATCCTTCCTGACTCACTGGTGACTTTTCTGTCTTCTCAGACTATAATATGTGGTTGATGAAACACATCTTGCTGCCAGTATGGTCTTTGAGCCTTCTGGTTTCATTAAAATGTTTGGTCTTAGTGTTTCAACAGTTTGTTGTCTGGAGAAGGAAACGTCTCTTCTGGTGTCAATTTAAGGTGGTCATCACAGTCTGAAACAAACATGTGAGACTTTGCTCATTCCAGTGTGTGTGATACCCACCAGAAGGCCCCATGCCAGGAAGATCCCTTCTTGACTGTTAGATCACAGTCTTGGTTAGCAATGAAGATACACTGAAGAAACAGGGTTCTTCAAAAAGATGTTCTTCAAAAGATGTTAATCAAAAGATGTTCTTCAAAAGACATGACAGTGGTGAGGCAGCAGAGATTTACTTATTTTCATAGGTAGAAAGTTAACACTTTCCTAAGTAGAAGTCAAAGTAGCAAATTCAATGCCTTTTCCCCCCACAGAGTTCTTAAATAGTTATGGAAATACTACAGCTTATGCAAAATTCCACAGTTGTGCTATCTGTGTAGGTTTATTTTTAAGGATTGTTAGACTTGTCATTTCTTTTTTTTCTTGATTGAAAATGATGTCAAACCTAATGAAGTGGAGTAATTTTAAATGTCTGGTTTGGTTTTTTTTTTTTGGTAAATTCCTCTCAGTGAGGAAGGGGTGGGTATTTTTTTAAGAGAAAGCCATTCTTCTTTATGTTGTTATTATGTATAGATATTACAGTAATGCTAGTAATTCCCACACAAGCAAGGGAACCATTTTCCTAGTCACTGTATAGTCTTTAGGTAATATACTCCCTGCACCAGAGTACTAAACACAAAAATCTTTCAAATAAGTGGAACAACAAGGAAGGGGATGGAAGAAAGACCATCAGAATATTTCTGCCTATTACACCTTTTGCACAGCTCACAGATACAAAATGGGGTTCTGTTTCCTTAATGGAAGAAGTATTCAGATTTAAATACATGAAGGAGAAGGTGGCAGAAGCACTTCTGGGCATACATACATATTGCCCTTCTGAACCTGGTCTAAGCCAACCCGACAGGAAGAGATTTCTAGTTTTTTTTTTTCTTTTAAAGTATTTGACTTACATCAGAAAGAGAATGAGTGAATGTAGTGGGGATATATATGCATAGGATTGAAAATGTATAGGCTTGGATTTTTTGGTCTCTTCTTCACATTGCACTGTGGTAACATTCTTCCTCTCTTGTGTCAGCACTTTTGGTTTTCACTGTTTGTGAAAGTTCCTCATTTTACAAATGAGTATAGTCTTTTTTCCCTTGTAAAACAATGCCTACGATGAGACCATTTTTTTTAGGCATGAAGCAATCTGTTTTTGATTTTGAGAATGAGAGATTTTATTATCTGTTTAAAGAACACTCTCTGGTTGCTTACTTTGTTTTAAATTTCCCCCCCCAGATGAATCAATGCTAATAAAAATGAGCAGATAAAGATTTGGCTTGTGATGGAGGAACAAACAAAAACATCTCACATGGATACTTTGTATTCAGTAATGCTGTTTTTTCAGAAAACAGAAAGTTTCTTTCCTTTCACATTTAATGAAATGCTACACCAAAAAATAAATAGATTCTTTCAGAAAGAACCACACTCTCCAAAGGCATCAAGGAGTAAATGCTGTGTGTCTCATATCTCCACAGATAACTTAAGGCTTGCTGAGATGTATGCATCTAAGATCCAGTTAATATACAAAATATCTGAGAATGGCTAGGAGTGGCTGATATTTATCATATTAATCTTAATAATTTCCCTGTTAGTTTGTGTTCCTCCTGTTTCTTTTAGGCACCTGCTCTTGCACTATGTGCTCACTTTGTAAATGTACTGGGATGGACTGGTTACTAGTTCACATGTAGACCCTGTATAGAAAAATGGGACCTTGACTGTCAAGAGAGTCATCTATTTTCTCTTCACTCAACAATGTGGGTAGAAATAGAGACTGTTGAATGGAGGTTTTCCTCAGCATAAAGCCTGTGGACCTCTCAACAAAACATATGTAAAATAAATTTTTAATATGTAGGCTAAATATGTTGATTAAGTTTTGGACATTTTCACTGGTCAATTAGAAAGCCACCTGTAATGCTTTTTCCTTTAACCCACTAACTGGGATGCTTATTGATATTCTTAAGCTACTGAGTATTCAGAGCCAAGCTCTGTGTTCATTTAAACAGGTCACAGTCATTCAGGTAGCTCTTCTAAAGGTCACATGTGCGTTGTGCTTTCTTCCATTGGCCAGGAATGATCATCATCCTCATCTAAAAACCAGCAGTTTCTTCTTGATAAGTATACAGCTTTATGAGAATTTGAAGATCTTTGCATTCATTGTAGGTCATCAGAGGAAGTCCCTTCCCATAGCACCAGGTTTTGTCTTACGGCTTCCACCTGCCCAGGTGCCAGGTCTCTGATCATCCTGGACTCAGTTTTCATGTGGAACTGCTCGCTGACCCTATGGTACTCCAAAGCCTTTATTAGCTGCCAATGCTAAAGGAAGTAATCTGAATAACAGTCTATAGGGTATTACAGGGATGAGAGACCACAAGCCTGTTGAAATAACTGGACATCCCAACCCTGGTTTTGAAACTTCAGTGACCTGTTTCAAAATGCTGCTGTTCTCAGTGGTTGTGTTTGTGTTGTTCCTTGATACAGAGATGACCATCAGGTAGATCTGGACTTTGATGTCTGACAGGATGACAAAAATGATTGGTGTTTGGCAGCTCAGCCAGTCTGCAAAGCAGACAAACATCTTGGAGGAAAAGTGAAGCAGCAGCACACCATCACCCCTTCTGCTGTGATGGGCAGCTTGTAAACAGCAGCAGTGTATAGACTGCTATGCAATTTACTGCTGATGGGTCAGAAGCCACTTGCCACCACCGAGTGGATGCTATAGCTCCTAACACTTTGGTAGCTCCCATTCTTACCAGACAGATTTGACACATCACAGAGGGAAAGAGCAAAAGAGCATTCCCACAGAAAAAAAAAAAAAAAAAAAAAAAAAAAAAAAAAAAAAAAAAAAAAAAAAAAAAAAAAAAAAAAAGAAATATAATTCAGAGGCAACGACTCTGCCTGTCTTGCAGACTACCAGTGTCCCAGCACACATAACCGGGCAAGATCCATAAGGAATCAATTGCCACAATCCAGTGGTTGACATGAAGTGGAAAACATTCAAGGAGGGTAGAAAACAAACAAACAAACAAACAAAAACAAAGAAAAACTCTTCTTGTTTCTTATTGCCCAACAGTTTACTATGCTTATTGTTCCATTTTGGCCACAGACTTGTGACCCCTCTCATTTTATTTAGCACTGCTTTCAATTCCCTTTTTTAAAACAAACCAAAACAAAACAACTCAAAGTGTTGCTAAAGCTCTGTCAAAGTTATTGACTGCTGTTTGAATTTCTCACATGGGCTGATGTTAGTATCAGTATCAGAGATGGATGGGACACCTGCTAGTACATGCACAGTGCTGAGCTTCTGGCAATGTGCCTTGATTGGATTTTACAGTATTATATGAAAAGTGTGGGTATGAGTTAAAGGAAGAAATATATTTTATAATTATTTGCATAAACAGGCAGTCTTCCAGCTTCACAATAACATTGCCTGAAGTTTCAAAGTCCTACTAATGCAGGATAAAATAGTCTTTTTGCAATCTAAATAAAAATCCAGCATATGTATACATATATAACTTAAAATGCATACAAATTCTTACGTGTATAAATACACTTATATACATGCAGTGTATACAGAAAATTGTGATCAGTGTGAATATCAAGGAAAGTACTGTCTAAACTTGTTAAAATGTGTGTACAACAAAGCCTTCTCCTACATATTTCTGTCTCATCACCCTTATCCTGAGAGCAGCCCAAGCATGGATGTGGCCCAGAGAAAGTCGATTGCTTTTAGGGTGCACCATCTGCTTTGGAGAGGTACTGTTTACCACTCGTGTTATTTTAAGGACTCAGGTGAGTTTTCCATCTCTGATGTGAGCAGACTGCCCACCTCTGTAGAAGACCCTTACCGTGGAATACTGGAGGCGGGGTGATCTGTCCCTTTCCCAGACTGTCCTCACACCAGGCATTCTGTTTTGCCTATAAAATGTAAGAAAAGCCCTGGTGGGGTAAATGTGACTTGTGCTGGCAAAGGAGAGAAGCAGCCCACGGGGATGTAGCTTTGTTCAGAGCACAGATGCCTGTGGACAAAACCCTCCCAGTTCATATTTCCTGGTCTCTGGGAGGCTTAACAGTCTGTAGCCAGGGATTTATCCCTGTGCCTGTGCCCGAGCTTGCCCACACCGCATAGCTTGGCGTGGGGTTTGAGAGGCCCGCATCCACACCCCACTGGAGCCCTGTTGATGCTGGCACTTCCAGGACTGTGTGGCTGCTGGGTGGAGTTTTTCTGGATGACAGCTTTGGAAGCGGGTGCCTCAAGTCATCTACATCTTGCCTTAAGTCCCAGAGCCTTTTTTTTTTTTTTCTCTTTTTTTTTCTTCTGTTCCTGACTCAATGCGTCTCAGAAGACTTCTGGTAACAACTTGCTTTTGGCTGGAGATACCATGAGAAAACAACTCCCTCAGTGCTATTTTTTCTCTCTCTTTCTCTCTCTCTGAGTCCTGGATAGAATTAGGAAAGCATATTCACACCTCCCCTCATTCAAATTTTGAATTTATACCCAATTGAGTCATTTTTCCTTTCTTTTTTTTTTTTTTTTTCTGGCGTACTGCAGACACCTTTGCCTTCTGATTGCTTTGTTTGCAAACTGGGCCTTGTCCAGTGTCTCCCCAGGCAGAGTCCCAGCATGAGAGGGTTTGCTTTTGCCTTAGACATCAGCCAGACAGTGGTGCTCCCCTGGCAGCAGGAGTAGCCAGAAGCAATTCAGAGAAGGAGGCATCCCAGGTGCCAGAATGTATTGCTAAAGCTCTGCCAACAAACACAAGGGTGAACTAATGGTATTCGGAAGAGCATTTGCAACTTTTGCTGGTGGCATCAGAATCTGATCTCAATTACAATGAAGTAACAAGGCTAGATTTGGATCTGTATTAGGCTGACCACATTTAAGTCCCTTTTAAAAGTTTGTGTTTGCCACGCTACTCTAATAAATCCAGTTGTCTTGCACATAAAGGCATATTATTGTCCTGCTTCTTTAGCATCTTCTTCTTTATTTATACTTAGGTTTATGCATGAAACTTTCACCTGTTAGAAAAAATAGGCTTTTAAATTAATTTAATTAAAAAGATACAATCATCTCTGAGGACTTTTTAATTGAACTAAATCGATTTTGTTATGGACAGAGTATCAGCCTTGCAAAGTTTGTCTAGTTTTGCCCTGCTGCCCTGCATAAGGTTGTTTTTCTGAACAGTTACTTCTGATTGTGCCAGATGTTTTCAATTCTGGATTAATTTTCTGACATTTCTGGCCAGAAAAGTACTTCTTCAGTGTGTATCTCACTTAGATGCTTTCACAGAAGCTAGCAACATGTATCCAGTTGTTTTTAAAGATGACATTAAGGTAAAATATATTGGGAAAAAAAAATTTAGCATGCTTTTGTTCCTTTGCTTTTAAGAAGGGCTAGTGTTTCCATGCATTGGCACTAGTGTTTGAAAATTTTCAGGGGAGGATCATTTTTATACCAGGAGTGTGTTTTTTCCATTTCACATGAAAAAAAAAAGTATGAATTTTGCATATAAGCCATAGTTGACTCTTTTGTGAGGGCATTTTCCAAGAATTATGATCATTTGTGACCTAATCTACCCCTTCACAATTCTTCCTGTGATTAGACTCAGCTGAATTTATCATACATCTGGCTTTTCCTGGACATATCCTCTTCTTCTTCAGTCTGGAAACTTTGTCAGTACAGGTTTTGAGAAATTCATATACACGCCCTGTCCAGATTGTCTGTGCATGTGCTGTAAGTCTGGTGTGCTCCAGAAGTCCTTGGTTTACTGCACAATGTAATTGTCCATGGTGTGAGTAGCGCAGTTAGGGTACTTGCTCAGTGCATGTTGCTCTACTTAGGGCATCCTGAGCAAAATGCAGAGGTTTGGGAGCACCTGACTTCCTCAGGTAGACCAAGTGAAGAAGCTTATTTCTTACATCATAATCTTAATGTAAATTAGGCATAAACTTTTAATGCCACTTATGTTGTTATTATGAATGTAAGCACACACTGTATTTTTTTCTTGGATTAGTATTGAAAGTTACTGTTCCTGGATTGTGCAGTTGAAAGATGCATGGTTCCTCAGACTGATGAATCTTGTATCTGATGAGGATTTAAGATAATCACAGTAATAGTTTTCATCTGACATTAATACAAATTAAAACACTAACTACAATAAATGCAAAGTTGGTGACTGAAATGAGATTTCCTGTGAGTAAACCTGCTGTTTGTTGGTATCAGCAAAGCTCTGAGCGAAGCAAATATGTCAAGTCCAAAAGAAAGCAGATGAAAGCATTATCTAAGGATAATGCCAGGATATTCACGGCTAGGATGGCCTAAAAAATGAACAAATCAAAGCAAACAAATACCTAAAGCACACAAACAAAAGCTGTTTGATACCAATGGCCCCGAACAGCAACATTTAAAATTACTTCTGCACGTGTCATTTCCCTTAGTTATGGTTTGTGATCTCTGTGCATGCTAATGTGCCAGAAGTGTTTATCTTTTGGAAAATCTGTGGCTTGCATTATGAAATGGGTTAGTTACCAAGACAGGAGGTCCCAGGCTCATAGATTTGTGGATTTATTCATGGCTGTGATTTTCCATGTATTGTGTCCCAATGCCACATGGTCATTAAGGAAGTATTTCATTTGCATATAGTGCATTCCTTCAGAGTTAATGACTCTGTCCTGGGAAACATGACAGTATGATTAGCAACCCTCTAGCAACCTTGATGCAAGCCCCAGTACCAAAAGCTCTGTGGGGCAGGGGGCTGCTTCCCAGGGCACCAGGCACATCTGCTCTGTGCACACCGTGTCAGGCCTGAGGCTGCTCTGACCTTGCAGACTAAGCAATGAAACTGGAAAACCTAACTGGCTTTGCCAAGAGTAAAGTAGGCTTCTAGTTATTGGGGCTGGTCTTCCTCTCTGTCGTGCCATGCTAATTGTCCTCCAGATGAGGCCTGTGACAGGGCCTCCATCAGCTTGCCCACCTTCAGGATCACTGTTTTGCACCAGAACTACATTTTATTCCATGATTTAGAGGCGTTTTAGAGAGGGTTGGTTTTGGTTTAGGTTGGCTTTTTTTTTTTTCCTTTTGCAATTTTCTGTGCAAAAGTTGTTTCACTTCCATAGATGTTGTTCTTATCTCCAAGATGAATTGAGACCTAATGCTCTACACTCTGTGCTGATACAGGTAAAGTTGAACTGCTCAGATTTTTCTCTTCCATCTCACTCATCATTGTTCATTTTTCTTCCAAATCAAATTGAGCATTTTCAGAAGTTCCCTTGAAGCAGGATTTCAGGAAAAGATCTTTTTAAGACATTTTTTTAATGACAGTATTTTCATGCATCATATTTGGATGAAACATTTTGGTTTGAATTGTATTTCAACTGTGTCATTTTTAGAATAATAAGAAATTTCACAGTACATTAAGTGTCAATTTTTCCCTCAAGATGTATGCTGAGCTAAAAGAAGGGATGAAATGTATTAGTTCATATTAAACAGAGTGCCACACACAAAAGAAAAGGAATGGAATATATTGGTTATGATCTTGCTATGATAACATGTCCTCAATAATAATACCTAGTAATGCACAATATATCAGGGACCTGTCACTACATAATGAAAAAAAAATGCATTATGAAAAAGATAACACCATAAATTTGTTTAGAAACAATAAGAAGGAAAACTATTGGAAATGCCTTTTTGAGAAGAGACCTATTTGTCTTTTAAAATATATTAATGGAAACATTTTCCTTTCAATTTATAGAATATCAGAATAAATGGTTGACTCTGTGGGCCTTTTCCAACAAACTTGCATTGCAAGAAAGTTTTCCAACCTGCTCTCATGTCAAGTGAATGGAAATGAAAGCAGATTTGGACCCTGTGTCTATATGGTTCGTATTAAGAGACGGGCTTCAACCAAACCCACTAGATTAGAACATTCCCAGACTTTGAGGAAGTTTGGCTCTGATTTCAGTTTTAAAATTCAGTGCTGGCTCCTTTCAACGAGGAACTAAATCATCTGAGCACCGCTTTGGGAAATTTGGATCCAGATCAGTACTTTGCAGCTGCAGCTGCATCCCTCATTGAAATCTAGAGCTCCTTGTGCCAGGTCCAAGGGGGGCCAGGAGACCATGAAGCTCTCCTAGTAGCTTGCCCATGTGGACAGCTCAAGTCATGGGAATAGTCACACTTAGGTTCTGCCAAGAAGGAGAAGTGGAAGTTAGAGGTGTATAGAGAGCACATACAGGGTGTAGGATATCAGTCTTCACAGGAGGGCTCTGTATGCCAAATCAGCCAACACACAGGTTTATTGTACTGTAGTTTGTGGACTTAGTGTGAAAGGGGACTATCTTTTGTTGTTGAAGGGCTTGGTCCATACCCCTGAAAAGCAAATCCTTTCTAACATTTTCATTTGACACGCTTTTCACTGTTATGGGATTCCAGTCCTTGCCGTGTAATCAAGGACTGGGGTAGTGAGGGACCTGCTGGTCAGATTTGCTAGCAAAATTGTTAGCAGAAGCTTCCAAAGTGCTTGATCCTGGGGATCCTGGAGTTCTGAGTCCTGGAGAACTGCTGCTGATTCCTGTGATAGGGGAAACAGACCTAAAATTGGTGCTGCTTTTATACACCGTAAAGCCAATGTTATTACTTTTTCCTTTAAGTCAGTCAAAATAATCTGTTTCTCTCAAGCTGCTTGTGTGACCACATCAAAGCCACTGAAATGCTGAGCCTCTGCAGGAGAGTCAGCAGGTACTTTAGGAAGAGAATAAAAACATTTCCTAGCCATGACCACGTCCTCTCTGCCACAGCAACATGGCAGAGATGCAGCTGGGCAGCAGAGATTCTTCAGTGATGGAGGCATGAGGAACAGCATGGTGATTTCCTCCACAGTCAGCATCTGGGCACAAAAAGACGGCAGAGGAACTCATGGAGACTCCAGCTGGTGAAATGGACCTGGACCTATATCCTGGGTCCATTCTCAGGACAAATTACTTGCCAGTTATTCATCAGACTTCTTCATCACTCCTTCTGTGATATAAATGGACCAAAATAGTTTTTACTCTTTTGTCTCCCAACATCTGACTTGCCTGTCACAGTTCAAGCTGTTCAGCTATCTCAGCAAGTGCATTTACACTGTTGTAAACAACCTCAGTAGTTTGTCACACGTCTTTGTAAGTCTCATATCATAAGAAACAAATGCCTTGCAACCTTTCCATGAACACTATCATCCTGTTTGACCCCAAGGATTCCTGGAAACTGATCATGACACAGCAACAAGACAGAAGGCACTCTTGGGAATGGGGGCAGTACAGTTTGAGTTTCCTCATCTTTCTCAAAACACATTATTAATTTTACACAATTCTGTTACACTCACTTTGTGTCCATTTTAGCTGTCTAGATTCAAGCCGTTCCGTACCATGACTACCTCCTAATTTATCTTTGTATGACATTTAGAATAATGGTGAACCCATTTCTAGTTAATTTTTGTGATACTATATTAAACACGCTTACTCTTAACCCTGCTTATTGAAATATCTTAACACCAATCAGTTTTAAATACCATCTGATTCAACAGTCCCTTAAATAGGTAAATCACTGCAGAATCATTTTTCAAAAAGAAGGATTTTGACCATCTCCAGCTCTTGTTTTAGACAGTCTCTTATTCTTTATGTTAAACAATCACTTTAATAGAACCTATAGACCTCCAATATAATTGCAAACCATTGACCTTTATGAGTGTCTAGAGTTTTATGTTAAAATTAATCATCAGCTAGTGAACCGGTACGGAAGAAATTGTCAGATTCTTTGAGGCAGTTGGAAGGAAACCTATTCCCCAAATAATAATAATAAGACACCATGTGCTGTCATTCGTCAAGCTCCTAACACCTAATCTAGTATGGAGCAAAGCTTTCAACAAGTTCTTCAAAGAGGTTATGGTTTGATTGGTCACAAAGTATTTTTATATAATCTCTTGTAGAAGTGTAGCATTTCGCTAGGCGTGTGAAGGTGATAAATGCTGTTACTGACTCACAGAAAGCTGTTTTGGTGCATGGTTTTGCTGAAGGTTGATGGAAGAGCTCTGAGTGAGAGAGCTATGATGGATATTTCCCATGGACTATAAAGTGCTTGTTGCTGAAGTCAGAGTTGCACTTGCAAAGTTGCAGTGAATTGGACATTTATTTTTTTGCAATTGTTAAGTGGTCATTGAAATAGAACATGTAGTATTTCACTTTCTAAAGGCTTTAAATAATTTTGAAGGCAATTTTCACTGCACATTTTGAAGTTCAAACAGGGTTGGTTATGACTAAGAATCGCATAAGACTTTTTCTGGAACTCTAATTAGTTTGGCTGACCTCACGTCCTAACGAACTTTGGCAAAAGCCCCTTTTACTCCTATTCCCAGTGGGACAAACTGCATTTACTGAGCTGTTATTTTGCCATGTTAAAAAAGACTTGATACCATTTACATTTTTATGATTCCCTCATGAATGGAAATTACATTAAGATCTGGGGTGGTGGATTATCCTGACATTGTAGTCTATGGTAATTTTACAAGGGAAATCAGAGGTACGTATTAGTCTGATCTCATTTGCACCAGGTTAACCATGAATTAAACAAAGTCTCGGAAATGTGTATGTAAAAAGCTCACATAGTTAAAACCAGAATCTGCCAAACCCCTTTTTTACCCTTAGGCTACTAGTCCTACTGTCTGGAATTCCCTCTCTTTTTACAACCATGGAATTATATTACTTTTACAGTATTTGAAATTTCTAACGCTAATGCTATTATGGTTTTACTAGGGAACAGTCTCTTGAGTAAGATCAGAGTTCAGGATTTGGCTGATGTGCTTCATGAATGGCAGAGTTACTGAAATACAGCCTAAACTTCTATTTGTGTTGGCTCTAGAGTTGTCTGTCCATGTCTTTTTGGTCTTACCTAGATAGATACTACTTTTTTTTTTTTTTTTTTTTCCCCTCCTACCTTGACATATCTTCTCTTATTCTTTGGCATATTTTACAGTTTTGAGGTTGTCTATAAGAAAACAGTAATGAAGATTTACGAATAAGCATTAGACATTTCATTGGTCTGCCTAGATTGTACGCAATTGATAAAACTCAGCTTGGCAAGGACAACTCAGCTGTGCAAAGTGACTCATTTGCATAAAGTTTTACAGCCATAATACAACTTGTAGCATATGTAATTCAAAATCAATATCAAGTCTGAGTTAGGCACTCTCCCCAGCCCTTTCTATTTTGATTTGTCTCAGGAGTCTTAAGCAGAAATACATTTTTAACAGCATCAATAAATTAAATTAAACTAAAATGTGGGAACAAAGGCAGTCTTAAGAAATCTGTCAGCAGTGGTTATCCTTTTTTTGTTGTAGGCACAGTTTCAGTTAAAAAAAACCAGTTCTGCAGTGAAACAATAATTCTGTTTTTTAGGAGGTCTTGTTGAAGACCATGTTCATTTGCAAGTTAAATCCTCAGGCATAAAAATTATTTTCATTGGGTTATCCATCTCCCGAAAACTCAGCCAAGTAGAAGTGTTTCCTATCAGGTAGAATTTAACACAATCTTTTTCTTCTCGCTAGTGTACAGCTGCTTTGGGTGGACATTATGGATTACAACCATATTGTGCTTTGGAGAATATAAAGTGGTCAAAGCCATCAATGCTGAGAACCAAGGTATGAAAATGCTCAATGCCTTGCAAAGCACTGACCTGATGGCCCTAAACCCACAAGGGGTCTCATGCAGAGATAGTCCCAAAGACCTGAGGGTAAGTTAATGCTTCTGATCTCTCTTGGGTTAAAGGAATAATGCTCAACACCTTGCAGGATCACAGAAATGTAGCTTGTCTACATGGTACCAGCCCACTTAAATGAAGCCTGGTTAAAAAATACAAGATAGGCATGGGACATAGTAAACAATTAGAGATGGTTGAGAAGAAAAAAGGGTTCATTTTCATTGATTCAGTTGTCTAACTTTTTTGACTTGAAAACTTTGCACTGATATCAAACTAAACCTGCAATATTTTTACTGGCACTATTACAGTTGCATCAGTTTTATTTGTTTTCGTTGTTAGGCTAAGAATTGAACTTGCAGCCACACAAACCTTCATCTGTTCTGAAAATGAAGGAATATTAATAAGAATTAATATTAATATTCTTATTATAAGAATAAGAATAAGAAGCAGTAACCAGGAGGAGGGGAGTGAGTGGAGGATAGCTCAAGGACAGGGCAGCAGAGGACCTCCTACCTTGCCCACTTCATCCCCAAAGGTGCCACTAACCAACTGGCATGAGGCTTTGGCGGAGAAAGACCAGATATCACTCCAGAACAGATATGAGGCTCTAGCTGAAAGGGACCACACTCAAATGAACATGTTGGTGTAGAACTACCTATGCCAAAGGTATGTCCAAAGTCAAAAAGGTCAACTACTCAAATCACAACATCATCCACTAAGAAAAAAAGAAGGGTTGTAGTCCTGGGGGACTCACTTTTGAGGGGAACAGAGGGTCCAATAT
>JANHGN010023510.1:88553-109340 GCA_024605025.1 Megaceryle maxima
CCAGCTGGTGGCAGGTCACAAGTGGCGTTCCTCAGGGCTCAGTGTTGGGACTGTTTCTATTTAACATCTTTATTGATTATCTCGATGAGGGCATAGAATCTATCATCAGTAAATTTGCAGTTGACACCAAGTTAGGCGGGTGTGTTGGTCTGTGTGAGGATAGGGAGGCTCTCCAGAGAGACTCAGATAGACTGGATCGCTGGGCCAGTGTTACTGGTACGAGTTTCAACAAGGCCAAGTGCCGGGTCCTGCACTTGGGCTGCAACAACCCCATGCAATGCCACAGGCCTGGGGCAGTGGGGCTGGAGAGCTGTCTCACGGAGAGGGATCTGGGCGTTCTCACTGACAAGCGAATGAACATGAGCCAGCAGGGTGCCCAGGTGGCAAAGAAGGCCAACGGCACCCTGGCCTGTATTAGAAAGGGCGTGAGTAGCAGAAGTAGGGAGGTGATTGTCCCCCTGTACTCAGCACTGGTGAGTCCTCAACTTGAGTACTGTGTCCACTTCTGGGCACCTCAGTACAAGAAGGATATCAAGGTGCTGGAGTGGGTGCAGAGGAGGGCAACGAAGCTGGTCAAGGGACTGGAGAATAAATCATATGAGGACCGTTTGAAGGAGCTGGGTCTGTTTAGTTTGAGGAAGAGGAGGCTGAGGGGAGACCTCATCACTCTCTACAACTACCTGAAAGGACATTGTAGAGAGGTTGGTGCTGGTCTCTTCTCTCGGGTAGTTAGTGATAGAACCAGAGGGAATGGCTTCAAGCTGAAACAAGGTAGGTTTAGACTGGACACTAGGAAAAAATTCTTCACGGACAGAGTTAGGGGGTATTGGAATAGGCTGCCCAGGGAGGTAGTTGAATTGCCATCCCTGGAGGTGTTTAAGAATAATTTAGATGTAGTGTTGGGGTTATGGTCTAGGGGAGAACTTCTAAAGTAGGGTGAATGGTTGGACATGATGATCCCATGGGTCTTTTCCAACCTAGATGATTCTGTCATTCTGTGAATTTATAATATTTTGTTAGTTGAAAAAAAGTAATTGTTCCTGGATTTTCCTTTAATTTTCTGCTTTTGGGATTACACCACTGAAATTTTGAAACAAGAGAGAGAGTAAACTGAGCACACAGAATAGCCATGAGACTGGAAGTCATGGCATTCCCAGGAGACGAAAGAGATTGTGATTTTCAATGGGACACGACAGCAGCAAAATTCACAAATCCCCATCTGTTTGATAGTTTCACTTTCTCTGCAATCCTAAAAGAGGTCCTTTTCCAGGTCCAAGAAAACCTCTATAGGAAATAAATCTGTTCTAAAGAATATGCTCATAATGAAATACTTCATGAGCTCTACTTACTGTACAAAAGGCTAAATGGTTCTGCCCCTTACACTCACCTGGTTGTGTTTGGCTCAGGCAAGGTTTAAGTGGCAGGCAGTGCAATTGTAATGTCTCCTCTTGCTAATACCATAAGGAATTCCAATACCACTGACTTCTGTGATATTGCAAACTCGCCAATGTCCAAGGAGGACAGGAAGGGCATTGGTGGGTGGTGGTGGAAGCACTGATATTTTTCTGTCCCTTCTCAATAGTTTTCTATACTGCAGCTTTTTGAAAATTGCTGCTTGGTCCAGGACTTGCTAACAAGGATTTTGTATCAGAAAGGAACAGGTAACATGCAGCAGCCCTGGCACCCTTACTTGTTCCCATTCTCTCTGGAGATATCAGGCCCACTAGCAAGACCCCTGAAACTGGGAAATCTGCCTGTGACATTTCTGCCCTGGGGAGGGAACATCATTGTCTGCAGGGAAGGGAGAATGATGCTTGTGTGCACTGGCTAGGGCATGCAGTTCTGAAAGCAGCACAGACACACTACTGCAGCAGGAGGAGATGGATTCATGGTGGAAGCACAGAGGTGCAGGGTACAAAGGTAATATTGCAGATACCTCAATATCACAGTACTGTCCCTGTGTTACAATCTGATAACACATATTTTGAAGTCTTGGTATTGGAATATCACCAGCTAGATAATTGCATTTTACACGGTGATGTAACTTCACACGTGACACCAGATTATGTTGTGGTCAGAGATTAAAAAGACAGTATTTCTCCTCCCTACAGTGTGAAATCCCACATTGAGACATGGTAATTGTTGGAGGTATGTGTCAGAGTGCCAGCAACATAGGGATGAGTATGATATAATGGTACATTGTGATGGGTGGGAGCCGGTCCCCAGGACTACCAGCCCACAGAACATTTCTGCTCCAGGTCCACCTCTTCCTTCTTTCTGGAGATCACTAAGCAGAGAATCAATGAGGTGGCCATGTACAGTGCACTCAGATGCATTCTCTTCCATTCTGGTAGGCAGAGGGAGTGTTCTGCTCCAGCTGTTTGCCTTGCCCTAACAAAGAATGAAGGACAGAGCATCTCCTGACTGGAAACCCTGGGTTGATGTACATCAGGTAAAGAGGGGCTTGTTGCCTCTCCCCACCTCTGCCTGCTGCCAGGGACACTCACCATCTCACCAGGAAGTCATCAGGCACCAGCCAGGGCAGAGATCTTGGGGAATTTATATGGTTCCTGTGTGGCTCAGGTGGACTGCAATACAACTGGATGAGATGAGGACATAAGAAGAGAGACAGGAAAGCAGAGAGTTGGTGGACTTCACTGTGGATCAAGCAACAGGCCAGTGGCATATCTGGAAAGAGCATGCAGGCTGCATAACATGGCTTCAGTCCACAGGACAAGATAGCCTCTGCCCCTTGCCAATTGTTGCACCTCCGTCTCTACTGCATCTCCTGGACCATCTTCATCCATGCTTCATCTCCATGTGTTGTCACAGTTTTCATCTATGCATATGAAAAAACAAACTGGCAGCTGACTGCTGTGGCTTACCTGGGGAAAAAACCCAAACAGCCTTCCAAAAGAGAGAGAGGTGGGAGTTTTGAGAAGGCAGGAAACTCTTTTGGTCTATTGCCAAATGTCCTCCTCAGTTTCAGTTGTGGGTGCAGAGCTAGCTAACCCTCGGGCACTCAGGGCCTCTGTGCAACTGGTGATGGGTATGCTTATAAGGATATCGTTGTATATATAATGGCAAATGACATCAGCGTCTAGAAAACTTCTTCACAGTGTCATTTGAAAGACATTTTTTTTCTGAGCTTTCTGGACTTGATTCTGATCTTATGCTAATGTGGCAGGGATGTGCTGGTTTTGCTTCAGAGCCAGCCACACCAGACATCTTTTTTTCTCAGGACATTTCTCCGACTGTCTGGTTGGAAGAAAGTATTTACATTAGCTCTTTTTTCCTAATTCATGCCCCACTCCACTTAACCTCCATGGTTTGTATGTCCTAATCTTCTAGCTACTGAATGTGAGACCTGATGCTATTATAGATGTACATAACTCCACTGATTTTAAGAGCTGCTCCTGACTTACATGAGGAAATTCTGACGGTGAAGACTTTTTCTGCCACTTTTTCCAGCCTTTTTATTCTAGAACTTTCCACATTATGTCACATGAGTCACATAGTGAGCGTCTGACAGGTCATTTGTGTTATGTCTACATTAGAAAAAAGACCTCACTGGCTTCACGTGAGAAAGTTGAATCCTAAATGTGTCTGGAAAAAACAGTAAATAAAAGGGATAAAAAGATGACACCAGATAAGTGTAATGTGTGTATTCTTTTCCTCCAAAAGATTTACTTATGCAAATAAACCACAATCATTTTCAAGGACACTTTTTGTTGGTTTGTTTGGCTTTTTTTTTTTTTTCCCCATATTTTAAAGGGATCATCTTGAACAAAATCTTTATTATGAATGAAAAAAAAAATCAGAAAATGAGACTGACCTTGAGCAAATTTGGTGAGGTAGTGATTCACTCTAGTGTCATCTTAGTCAGATAGTCAGCATCAGCTAATCATAAACCCATGATTGTTATATATATATATGAGTTTATTTATAAAAATATACATATTTATGTATGATCACTCATATTAGAATCGGAGAAGAATGCAGCATCTTTCACACACAACACAAATTAATCTATAATACCCTGTTCAGGGTAAATCTTTAAAATGCATATAGTCATCCTAAGGGGCTGCTTCAGTCTAACAGCACTTATGTGCTTTTCTGAACCGAGTTGCAAGAATTTATTTCTCCCCATATTGAAATCTGTTGAAAGACAACACTGCTGTCTCAGCCTTACTCAAAAGCCTCACCTCTGTCTAGATATAGTGAAACCCAAGGTTTTCTTTAAACATGTGAAACAGAAATACTGTGTTCAGTATGGAAATATAAGCAGAATTTGGTGTCTACACCTAGGGAAGTTGTCAGTAAAGGTGATAAGCAGCTATAGCCAGTGGGTATTCCTTATTCAGAAGGGGTTTATGAAACATTTCTCCATCAAGGCTACTTGTGAAAAATCCCACTGTCTAGGCCATGAAAGCAAACCAGCCTCCTTTGCTGCTTTGGTTGGACTGGTGAAAGGTGAGAGCTGCTGGGGAGCCGGTGAGGCTGCTTCATTGGTCACTGCACATCTGCAGCGAGGGCAAAAGCAGGGATTTATGAAAGCCTGAGGGGGAGAGGGAAATAAAATAATTTGTCCCTGTATGAAATTAGAAAGGAGCAAAAGATACTTGCGCTGGGTGTGTTTTCACATGTCACTTTATGGGCTTTAAGCAATCTAAGTAATCACTGGTTTACAAACATGATGGCCCTGGCTGTCCACATTTTATCTTACCTTATTGTTTTTCAAAGAGGTTCAAAACCAGACAGAACATACTATTCCTCTGCACTCAGTAGTGTTTATGTTTGGAAATGAGATTAGAAATCTTCAAGTGAAAGAGAGTCTTATTTCAGGGAGATAAAATTGCTTATTTAACCAGCCCTTAAAGCCAATTGACTGATGAAACCCTAAGTGTTGCAAAGTGCAGACATTTCTGTGAGTTAGAGTTTTCTGCTACTTTCACTGCTGCAAAAGCCAAGCTATTGTTAGGCAATAGGTGTAAGTGTATGAGTATATGGGTGGCGATGTTTGCAAAGAATGGATAATACTCTTTATGCAAATCTTTTAAGTTTTAGCACTAAATACAATACCTTGTCTCGTGTTTGTTCTTTGGTCAAACTTTGTCTTTGACTCACACTACTTTCCAGAAATGCTCTTTTTTTTTTTGTAAGAGTCTGAAACTGTCTATTAAAATGAATACTTTTTTTTTTTTTTTCTAAGAAAATTCCCTTTAGAAAGAAGGAAGTAGAAGAGAACAAAGGCAAACAGCCTGTGACAATGACTCACTATGTTCCTTATAAATTATAGCTGTGAAGTCAATGCAAATTGTTTCTCACAGTTTCAAAACCCACTATAAGACAATAACTTAGGGCTATAGAAAGAGGAGCACCTAGAGAAATCATGGCTTTCTTTTTTTGTAAACATAGAGAAGTGTGCAACAAACAGTAGAATTATTTGGAAAACACTTGAAGACACATTAGTAGATTAATTTCATGTTGTAGCATGCAGAACCGAAACAGAATCAAACTCTTGTGATATTTATTAAGCCTGAAATTCCTGTAATTTGTTTGGCAAGCTACCATTACATGGGGCATTACTAACTGAGAAAAAGTCTGAAACCTTCAGGAAAAGTAGTATGTGTTCGACCTCTAGAGCTCAGTTTACTTTGACAAGAGCAGTACCTTTCTTCTCTGCATAAGGAGAACTTGGTGGTATTCCTGGGCTGCAGGAGAGCAGAGCTTTTCAGCACATACTGAACACGCAGCACACCACTTTCTTGCAGGGGAATAGAAAGGTCCATGGGCTCTTGGTCTCTGTTCTTGCTCAGGGTTCAAGTGCTCTGTTGTTATTTCCATCAGGAATGGGAGAGTCTCCAGAGCCCAGTGTGCACACTCTGCTGTGAAACTTTGCTCTGCTTCCAGAACTTTGCTGGCGGAGCCCAGGCTGTAATAGAGGCCCATGGGTACAGTTTCTGTCTGAACCAAGATGGGTAACAGAACTATTGAAGAGTGTGGCATGAGTTTCCAGATGTGTTTGTGGCTGCTGGAAGTCCTATGTTCTTACCCAGGAAGACAAAGCTTTACTGCTGTATCTTCATAACTACCTTCTGCTAACTACTGTGCTTGTAGAGCATCTCAGACAGCATTCAAACTAAATCAAAGATCTCCACAGCTAAAAGCACAGACCCTTATAGCCCTGTTCAAAAGAAGCACACCCTGTGGCTATGGCCTGCAATGAACCCATGTCTTCCGTAGAGCAAATACCATGTAGGGATACCTAATGTACAGTGACTAGCAGATGGTGGCCTCACTTGATCTGCTCTGCAGCGGCTGGTGGGTGTGTGTCAGAGGAGAAAGATCTAATAAAAATTGCAGGCAAAGGGTTTTAGCCTAGAGTCCCACAGTGTTCAGATCTGTTAATCCTAAATATGTCTCTTAATTGTGCAATGCAGCCACATCATTGGTATACTGGAAATCTCTTTGTTTACAAAATGATTTTTAATGTCTCAGCGCTCTTTAAGGGTGAGAAAACACATTTGGAAACTTTCCTGACATACCTTAAAGAAATATCTTAACTACCAACATGAGCTAGCTGAGTCACCACCAAAGTCACCATGTCTCTAGGCATACACTACAGCTGTATTTTACAGAAGCAACATACTAAAAGCAATTGTGTGAGTTCACATATATGTGTATACAGACCTCATGACAGTTTCAGACAATGTGCTTTAAGGGTGTATAATGATGAACTCACTCAGATCTGGCTTTTACAAATGCTTCAGTAGTGTGACTGAATTCCAATTCATTCTTTCCTTAGATGGATAGATCTGGCAGTGTATAAGGGGTATTTTCCTGTTATTTTAAGAAAGCAGTTCCTTTACTTTATCATTCCATGAAATTACAAAGAGTTTCCTTGAAGCCATACCTTATCATGCATCCTGACCAGCACGGAAGCACTCAGTCCTGATCATTACCCATTAAAAGGTCCTTTGAGGAAATGGTTTGGAACCTTTGATCCCGAGAAAACTGTTTAATACCACATATTTTATATTCTATATGTATTTGTCTAGTGTAGCATTATTCATAGTTCTCCTTCTTCCACCAAATTCTTCATCTGTTCATCTTTTAGATAACAACTCCCCTTCTGTCATTTGCCAAGAAACGACACTTATTTCTTGTTAAAAGCAAGTATAATGTCTTTTTGCTGTTTTCAGAGATACGGCTCCATTGACAGTGGACTGGATTAAAGCAACATTGTTTGAAGTTATCTTTTCTAGAGCTATCAAAGGGAGCATCATGTCTTTACTAGTTCCCCAGGCCCTGGGCCAAATCGCCAGTATAGGTGACTATTCCACCTCCTAGCCATCTGTCACTCCCCACATCTTGTATCCCCCTCCAGCCTGCCTGGGGACTAAGTGAACAGAATTGCATTCCACCTTGCCATCCTGGGCAATGAAATTGTTCTGACATAAATTAGATAAAGTTTGATGGGACATGTGGAATTCATGTGCCCTGATAAATCAGCATGTCAATAGATACGTGAGCTTAGGAAGGAAGGAGGAAGACAGTTTTCAGGAGGGAAATAAAAAGGCAGAAAGATGGAGGGGAACAACACCCTGAAATATAGACAGAGCACATGGTAAAACATCTCCTTTTAATGACAATAATGAGCTGCTTGGTTTCAACCAAGAAAGCTGAATGTCCTTACATCTGTGTGGCAGTGAAGAGATACTGGCTCAGGAAGAGTGGATGAGTGACTGCATCTGCACCATTTCCTTCTTTTGTTAGAGTACCCTTTGGTTGGTTCTTGTTCCACACAGTTCCTGACCATCCCTTTGTACTTGACAATAAGTGGAAGAGAAGTCAGAATGCAAGCTATTGTAAATCGCTGCATTAATGTTCCCTGCTGATGTAATAATCCCTCCTACAGTTTTTGACAGTAATTCAGTAATTGTTTTCTGGGTGGGTTACTCTTTCTTCTGAGGAAGAAAAAAAAAAAAAAAGAAAGACGTAGACACCTCTTACATTGTAGTGCCCATCCTCAAAATGCATCCCTAAAACTGATTTCTCCAGTAACCTAACTGAAGCTTGCTATCAGGTTTCAACTACTGGCAGGCAGGACTACCTCAGTAAGGCTGTATCAGTCCAGGGTTTCAACCATCTTCCTGTCATTCCAGGAGTTGGCAGGGCAGCTGCATAATTGGGATATACTCTTTTCTTGCATTTGCTGAATTTTTGCCACTAAACCCGACTTGTTTCCAGGCAAATATTCATTGCTATACTTGCACTACACTGTCTCTTTCATTGTTGCAATTAGATGGCTCTGCTCTGGTTTCACTTCTAACATAACCTCCATACTGTCTCAGGAATGCCGTGTTTATAATGCTGCTAGTAATCGGAGTAAGATGAGATGAGGGAGTTTCCAAGGTTGGCTTTGAAGATTCTTTAAAAAAAAATATTAATTACATGACCAGCAGCAGCTTCAGTTCCTAACAAGTGTGTTATCATGTCCAGACTCCCATCTGTCATGATCTCATGGTCAGTAAGCTGTGCCAAGCACAAGGGAAGGAGGCACTGCTCTGGTTATGATATGGAGAGCATGTGACAATATCTCTTGGCATAGAATTGCAGAATGTGCTCATTGACTATTGCTTTACCTCTTTAATGTGCCTTGGCTATGACGACATATGTATGCACAGTATAACATGAACTCAAATGGTTGTAAAATTTGTTGAGTAAGTAAAAGACAAGGGAACACCTGGATCCTTCTGTAGTGTCTGATCCTGCACACCATGTGTCTGAGCTTCAGTGGGAGTAATTCACCTGCTCCAAAGTTCATTCTAGGAATCAGTTTTCTGTACCCTTATTCCACCAGCTGAGAACTGTAGGGCAATGTTTGACATTATATGGGATCCAAGAGATATGTTTTGCTTTCAGGTTCATGACTGAGAGCTTCCCCCAGGCCTATACTCTATCTGGAAGCATGAACAATTCTAAGAAGTATATTAATTTACCTTTTTTTATATGTACAAAGGAGAGTAGTCAGTGGTAATGAAATGGAGCAGGAAGAAATTTTTTAATAAATAAAAGTCATAATAATACCCAGACAGTTAAATAGGTGTTATTATAACTCTACTTGCTGACTTGGATTTCTTTTTCATCTGCTTTATGTGTTTAATTTCATACATGTTGATAAGAGGCAAAAATCAACATCTAACCCTAGGAATTTTGTGCAATTAATGGAGCTTTTTCTGAAGATGAATCTGGATCTCATCACCTTTAGAAATGTATGAGTAATACTTGAAAAGGAGCGGGAGTCCTTGTCTTTTCATTTGGAAATGAAACTAGAAAGAAAAGGCACTTGAAGGCCACCCTCCCACAGCCTCCTGACACCCAAAAAGGAGAAAGAAATAACAGTGGAGGTGAGCAGTAGAGGAAAAACAGGATCTGTAAATGGTAAGATGTAGCATACAGAAGAAAGGAGTCAGTGGGTGTTTGTGTTTTAAATGTTCCCCAGTGCAATAACAGCTCTTCTTAATGGCTTCTAGAACCAACAGCATGCTGAAGACTGGTCCCACCTATCTATTTCATCATACACCTGCAGTAGAGTGACAATGCTAGTCTCAAGAAAAGGCAGCATGCATGCATTTGGAATGTGAATTTCACATTTTTTTTTCCTTTTACCTCACTAGAAACACAAGCTCACGTGTATGTTTCCACATCTTAGTTGCCAAGTTCAGAGCTTCAATTCAGCAAAATGTTTAACTGACTACAGCGTAGCAGAGCACACGCTTAAATTGTTTCAGAAATGAAATAAATTTCCTTCCACTTCCATCTCTGTTCTTGACCTTTGTTTTTTTCTCACTGAGATGATTAAATTTATTAGTTTTCTCTTCTGTGTATATGTAGCCTTTGAATGCCTATTTTTATGCACTTGGAAGGACATTAAAGAAAGAGTTGCTTTGTTTAGGCCTGTTGATTTTAAAAACTTATAAGAAAAAGAGAACTGAACACATTTTTTAAGTGATTTCCCAAAATATAAAATGTCAGAAGGATTTGTCATGTTTTTAAGGATAGATTTGAGTTTTGCATTATTTATTCAACGTTTTTTGAAATAAATTTTCTGACTTTTTGTTTTGAGGCAATAGTTAATTTCAAAGTTTGTCTGCATTTAATGTTAATTTTTAAAAGGATAAGAAAATCCAAGGAACAGCTAAAAATCACCAAGCTGAAAACAAAACATCCCATTATGAGTTGAATGAAAAGTTTCAGTCAATAGTAAACATTTTTGTTGTCTTGTTATTGTTGTATTGCCTAGTAAAAATTGTAGTTTCAGACTAAACCAAAACAAATGAAAATTATTTTTTTCTTGAAAGAACTGAAAATTGAACTTTTGAAAGCTGTAATTGAAACCACACAAACAAGTTGGAAAGGGAAAGATATATCCTAATGCAGATAATCTACCCACTACAAATGCAATAGTCGTGGTCAGCCATTGGATGAAAATGAATGGGATTTATCTAATTTAATTTCAACATCTACAGTTCTGCTGTTCAGACCTAAACTAGTCCATCTAAATTTCTTTTATAGACATCAACATGAAAGAAACAATTCTTGGAATGTGCATCACATCAGTTCTCTCCATTACCTTTTTAGGATGGGGTGGCTCTCAAGTTTGTATTTCTTTTCTTTGGACATAAAAAAGAGACTAGTGGCACCGCTTAGATTTGTACAACTCGTGCTAAGCCAGAGGGGGTCTATAGCAGCAATTACATCTTTCCAAGGAAATGGAGGTCAGCCCAATGCATCTGAATTGTATTATATTATACAGAATTATTTTGGCATTTGTGAGGCAACTTGTCTTTTTGCATGGATGATCGGGAAGTCCATATCCCAAAACAACCTTCCTAATCACACAGGAATACAGAAGAAAAAGTCCCATTTGCAGGATCAGAGCCAGTTCTACCAGACGTTTTAATGCTACATCAGATCAGTCAAGCATAATTAACTTTAATTGGCACACCCACAAACTGTAACATTTATGCAGTGCAGATGAGTGATTTAAAAATAATGGGCATTCTTATCTTTAAATGAAGAGAGCAAAGAAAATAAACTTTAAGCAGTATTTGCAATATTATCATTGCTATTTTACCTCTGATCTCTATGACTAAGACCAGACAGAATAGTCCTGGCAGGAACTAGTGTTGCATATTAATTTCTGGTCCTTGGAATCTAACTAACTATAACAATCACTTATGTCTAAAATAACTCTTGCTATGTGTTATCACAACAGGTGACAAGGGCTCTTGAGCCCTCTTGAGGGAACTGGACTATGGGGAGGCAAAGAGTTCTCACCTGGCTGTCAAGCATATGGTGAGCAGCTCAAGTGGAGCAACCTGGACTGTACTTTTGCCAGTCTCCTGCTCTTCTCTGTGCTTCAAAAAGGAGGATGTATCTGTTTACAAGAAATTAATATCCAAACTAGGCTTGAACTGCACATCTCAGTGACATGAGCTCAAGAAGCAGTTTTAAATATTGTGTATAAAAACAAACCCAAGTATGAGATAGGCAACTGCTGAATTAATACATTTGCAGAAAAGTAGCAATTTCATTATAGTTATGAATTAAGTGTGATGTGTCTTCACAAGGATTTCCAGTGGCAGCAGTTTGCCATTTGGTGTAAAATGATGGGACATTTAACACACCGATAAAAACAAGAAGAAAAATATATACTGGTTGAAGAAAAGGAGAGGAAAGCAAGATAAAGCAAGCAGAGAAAAGAAAAAGAAGCTGTAGGAATAACTCAAAGTGACTGGAATGATTATATTGCTATATGTTGTATGGAACTGGACAGTAAAATACAAAAAAAAAAGAGTGTATTTTGAAGAAAGCAAGTGGTGTATGTGCTGAAGGGACTGAGAAGGATACAATGGTTAATAGCATAGATGATCTGCTTTAATGGGGACAGAGGAGCTACTGCTGGCTTTCACATATGCTTCCTTTAGCAGTGCAGGGTTCCAACCCTTTTTCCTATCAGTGCTGCAACAGTATTTGCAGAAAATATCTGAATGCCATTAAGATTTGACTATTGTACTACATTTTTAAACATTTTTGGTCAGAATACACTAAATAGTGCAAGATTATTTGAGTAAATAAATTGTTGTATAGGAATATTTGGACATACTTTTAAGGCTACTAAAATGCAGAAAATTGTTATTCTACTTTTTTTTTTCCCATGAAAAATTCTTTTACATTTTCTCAGCCTTCCCTTTCTCTTCATCTCTCACTCTGCTTCTAAGACCTTCTGGGTATCTCTACGGCTGCAATGAAAGAAGCAGATGGCTGAGGAGTGGGCAAGAGTGAAGAAGACAGGGCTGTGGTCAGAAAGAAGAGTTTGGAGGAACCAGGGAAAGTGAATTGTGTTACTGAAGATGTGGATAAATAAGCAGCTGTTCTGTATTGATTCAGGTTAGAAATCAAAAAGGAGAAAGGGTCTGATAGGGTGTTATTATGCAAACTTGGTTCTCAGACTCTTGGTACAGAGCATCACGAGAAGACAAAAAGGGAGTGTCTGCCAGTGTCAGAGAAGAAATCTGATCCAAAACCTTCCTACTCATTGCACTTTTAAAAAATTATTCTGTCTTTTTCAGTGTTTGTTAGAAATAACTCACACACAAACTGTGAAGAAAACAGAAAAAAAAAAGTTTTCTTTCTCTCGAGGTTAGAAATTAATCTTCTCATAACAGTCTTTGAGATGGAAAATGAACAACGACACGTTTTGGCAAGAGCTGACAGGACAGCTACAGCAAAGAAGTACTTTCCACTGTGGAAAAACAAAAACATTAAACTTCTGTGATCAGGGTTTTGCATAACGAACTCTCAAAGAGAACTCAGTAGTATGAAAAGAGACAAAAATATCCTGTGTGCTACTAGAGCGGTGAATGGTATATTTTATCTACCTCTTTCAAAGCAAAATAACCTTCCAGAAGAATTCACGTCTTACATATAAATTTGTGGTGTTTCTTTTAAATTTAGGGATATAATCTGTGTTTCTCAGCACGAGGAAATCAGAAGTTTTGTCTTCTCCTGAACATAGGCCAGTCTATGCATTTTTTTTTTTTTTCAGAAAGCAAATGGACAGGAAAACACCGATTTAAATAATATCCTTTATATCTGTTGACATAACACAAAACAGGTTATGCTCCAGACTTTACTGCTTTGCTTGAAGTTGAGTAGCGGCATATAACTTTTAAAAGTTTGCTGTGCACATCTTACTTTATACTTCTGGGGAAATTTCTTCAAAGTGACATGTTTTAGCCTGTGCTTTTCTTAGGTTTGTACATTCTTGGTATGTGTCTACACCCTTGTCCTACACAAGGACATACAGTGGTTGATTATGAATGCTCATCAGGAGACCTGCTTCAGATAAGAATGGGCACAAGTAAACATGTATTCTAGAGGGAGTAGAAACCAAGGCTTGAGTATTTGCCCAGATGTCAGGTGCTGCTGAATTTTAATCCTGGGTCTGGCATGGATTTGCTGTGTAGCCTGTGGCAAATCACATAATCTCCCTGCCTCAGAGTCCCCACCTGTGAAGTGGGGATAATAACACTTACAATTTCCTACCTCACAGGCTGTTTTGAGGATTAATGGATGTCTGAGAAGTGCTTTGTATACTGGAAGTCCTGGCTTATGGAGAGGTATTTGGCTGTGTCTGAGTGAAAATTTGGATCATTGTTTTGGACTTTTCAGGAAGAATAAAAGAAAAATTTATAGAAAATAACAGCACCTTTCTAAGAACTCTTTAGGTGCAAGCACCATTGTTCTGTCAGTGTCTAAGTCTCTCTGTGCATGAAGTTCTTGTACACAAGCTCTGCTGTTGGCATGAGCAAGTGGGGAAGCATTTTGAGGATTAACTCTTTACTTGCAAATTCTCATATTGAATCCATAGTGTCTGAATAAGAACTTGAGAAACTGTCAGATCATCTAGTTTAGTATTCTATGTATTTAAGTTTTCCTTTCTTGCTGAAGTTGGCCCTATATTGAGCCTTGGTGTTACTTAGGCCCATGACAGCTATTAAGAAAGGGCATGACCTTTGAGAAGCTACACTCCTGACACACTGGCAAGGTTATTAGAAGAAAAGGGAGCAAGAGTGCCAGAAGATTCACCAGTCAGATAGGAATGCAAGAGGGAATCAGATCCCATTCTTTAACAGCATTTTATTGCCAGGGTGGGAGAAGGCAGGACTGTGGATGAGGAGACCCCAAGGATTCTGAGCTGCCCATGGTTCAGCTGTGGAAGGTTACCCGGGCAGGAGGGCTGGTGCTGTTGGAAGGCAGTCCTGCCTGCCTCAACATGCCTGCTCTTGCCCCCAGTGTGCACACCTCCTCCTCCTCCTTTGTGAACCACTGAAGAGAAAAACAACCTTCGGAAATAGGGGCTTATTTTTAAACCCAGCTGAGCTTGATAATGTAGGGGCAGTGTGTTGGTACCTGGAAAGATGCGGTTGAAGGCATGGGTGGCAAACATGAACCCCTTACACTGGTGTTTATGATGAAGTTCCCATATTGTAAAACTAGGACTTCAGCCTGAGTAGGAGTGGTAGAAACTAGTCCCTTACGTGGAAAAACAGAGGCCATAATTCTCCATTACCTGCAACCATGTATAGTCACTCTTATCTCTGCAGAGTGGGAGTGAAATACTATCGGTCTGATTGGTACACTCACTTCTAACTCACTTAGCACAGTCTAAAATGACTACAAAGCAGCGTGTAAAAGGCTGGAATTATTGATGGTAAAATCACAAAACACCCATGTCATTTTTTCTTATTGTAGCTGTGGGCTGAAAAGCCAAACAAAACCCCCTTAGCACATGAAGTCTGGTCTCACGAAGGCTCACATTACTGCATACTTCCTAAAGTTGCATGTAACTGATTGGTATCTCATCCTCTCTAGCAAGCACATCTCAATGCAATGGTTAGTTAAAAATGACTAAGCAAAGACAGAAATATGCAACATATTTGAAGTGCACTCTGCACTAAGAGGAAGGGTTTTTTTGGTAATATAGTGGCTAACAAGATTTTAGACAACCCTGACTGTTGACTAAGGAAAAACATGTCAGCTGGCAGTGACCAAACCTGGGAAGACTTTTGAGTTCACAGTAACAGACTGAAACATTTTTGGAGATGTCAAACTACTTCTGGATGCATTCTTTTTAAAACACTGAAATCTTCTTTGCTCCTGTAACACTTGAAAGTATAGTAATCAATATGTGTTATGAAATGCATTTGATAAGCATATTTCATTTTCCTAAGACAGACAAGACTGGTAAGAAATGTCTCCACAGAGAAGCTGTCTGCCACAGCTATTGTGGGGTAAGCTGTTTGTGGTGTCTTCAGATCAGATCCCTTTGTGGTCACTCACTTATGAAGCAAAAAAATTGTATCCTGTCATGATTAGTTTGCCTACAGTGTAGGTTAATTTTTCAATAACAAAACTAATTCTCTTTCCACATCCCCATCCCTAACCTAGAAGATATTCTCAAATAAATATTCAATTCAGTTAGGCTATTTGTCAAAGGCTTTTTGTTTCCTCCAGACTTGAAGGATAACAGTCTATTTTAGACTAAGAAAGTCGGTAAGGATGGAGTATGTTTATCCGAGATTGTGATCAATGAATATTCCCTTTGTAACAAACTACATCAACAATACCTCTGGGCACAGATGGACTCTGTTGAAATTGAAAGGTAGCTAAAAGATAGGGGAAATAAAATCCTACTCATTCTACTACTACATGTCACAACATTTCATGGTGTTTCATTATATGTCATACAAGTTTTATCTAGTCCTTTTAGCTTATCTTTTGTTTTAATGAGAAATCATTGCTGAGATACTTTTAGGGTTTTCAATTGAAAAAAATAATGTTGCTTTTATATAGGTCTCAGAGAGTAAGTGGGACTGGGAAACAAGCTTCTAAAGAAACAGAAAATTTCTATGGGCTCAATTGTGGAAGCCGTGAGAAAGAAGCCCATGGTCAGAGACCAGCCTTTCCCTCACTGTCTCTCCCTTTCAGGAGAGGACATGTGTCAGCAGACTGACAGAAAAACTCTAGCCAACTCTCAGTCCTCAGAGTGCAAGAGCCCCTGGAAATCAAGGACACAACTGCAGAGAGGGTCTTCCCTTGCTGTTTGCCTCTCCCACTTTTACAGGACAGTTTTTCAGATGAACTTGAGCTTTTGCTTAGAGTAATAAAAGTCTTAAAAACAAAGAAAAAGAAAATCAGTAAAAGCCCTATCAGAAGCGGATCAGCATCAAACAAATGTAAATCTCCAAATAAATTGCTACTTCAAACATTTGGTGCCTGGCAACGTTTGATGACCTGCTGAGAAACAAGGAGAGAGATGTGTTCCTATCTGAAAATCAGCCCTGAACTCAGAAGACAGCTTCAAAAGCACTAAACCCTTCCTTCTTTGCCTTCTGCCTGCTTGTTTGCCTCACTTTCTTAGGAAAGGTAGATGGTGATGACTTTGAGTTGGATGTAAATGCCCTGTTAAAAAACTCATGGATGATAGCATATCCAGGTTTTTAAGTTTTATCTTTGATTCAGCTGTAACTCCCAGCTAGAAAATGTCTCATTCTTGCTGTCCTGTCCTACTTGATCTTCTCCTACCTTCAAGAGCAGTAAATCAGGTTTGGAGACAGGAAAGAAAAGAAAGGGTCAGAATAAAAGGGTAAGACACTGAAAGGTGGGTGCTGCAGCCCTTCTGCTCTGGACCTCTGACCAGCAGAGTGGAAACCCAGGGGAGTGAGTGTAGACCACTGGGGTACAACTCCACAGTCATTTTGGTCAGCAGCTAAGCTGGCTGCAGCTATCCCTGCATGATCCACTCAGCCCATTTCTCCCAGCTCCTTTCCCTCCTTGTTCCCTAGCACACTGCAGGGCATTTGGGCAACCTGGCTGAGTGGGGTGGCTGCATAATCAGTTGTATCTGCACAACTGTGGGGGTGGGCCAGCTGCAACTGGGAGGGTGGAAATAAAGTGGGGAGGAGAGAAGGACTCTTGCAAGTCCACTTTGCTGCAAGAAAACATAAAAAATAGATGGAGGACGACACCCCAGGGCACTGCAGCACCCCATGGCACCTCAGCAGGACGATGCAAAGACCCTTCATGCTGAGCAGGAAAACACCAAGAGCTATCCGCCAGGCAGCAGTGGTGGCAGAGAGGTACTGAAGGTGCCTACACTGCAGAGCAGCCAGTGCCTGAGTAAGAGCTGCCAGGGATGCAGCCTGTCCACCTGCAGTCTGTCTGAGCCCTGTCAAAATGGCCAGATGAAGCACAGTCTTCAAAACACAGCCTTAAGGAGAAAATTGTTGCATCTCTGACACCAAGCTTTCATGTATCTTAATGGGTAGGGCATCATCCTGGCAAGAGGGAGGCATAGTACCTGTGCCCTCTTCATTCTTGAGGAGGAATAGAGTGCATCTGGCTATCAGACCACTGAAAGAACAGAGGCAGGAGCATGCCCTCAGTTCTAGTGAAGGTGCAGAGTTGCATAGCGCAGTGTGTGCAGTTCATTCACTGGAAAGAAAATGTTCAGGAAGCAGCTTGCAATTATGTATGGTTCCATCTGTGGAGTCCCATGTTCCAGTCCTTCCGTGTGATGTGTCTGAACCATTCTCAGATATAAGCCATTCCCCACTCTGATTAGGCTGATTTTGCTGCACCAATTTGCAAACCTGACATTAGGCTAGAGTGCAGTTCCCTAAATTCCTTTCACACAAACAAGGAAATTTTGCAGAAGAGTTTGTCAGGACCATAACCAAGTTTCACAGAAAGTTTTTGCACAGTTATTTTTCTCTGACACACAGTGTTTGCCTTATTGCTTTGCTGTGGTTATTAGTGGTATCAATTCAGTGATTTCAATGAAAGGACTCCTGGGATGAATCTGGCCCACTGAATTAACCTCAATGAGACACAGTGGAAACAACCAGCTTAAGGGGGAGTCATTAGTCTTGTTATGAAAGAGTTAACACCCTTTGAAGGATTTCAGGAACACACCCTTTCATTGTTTGTTTTCTACTTCATTAAGCCTCCTTGCTTACTTATTGCCTTTCTCCCCATTCTGTGTTGCCCACTGCAGCCCAGCTACAACCAGAAAGGGCAATGGTTTGGCTTGTGGTAACAGTATCCCAAATGCAGGCTTCTCACTTCCCTCTTATAAGCTGCCAGTTTTGTTGGAAAAGATTTTTCTTAAGCTGCTGTCTCACATGAGAAAAATGAACTTTAGTGAGAAAAAAACCCCCGGACTTATTTTCCTTTTCTGTCAGAACCACCAGAATGGCTTCAGGAGGGTGCAAAAGCACACAGGTGCACTTAGTTGCTTCCACTCTCATGGAGACCTAACCAAGAGTGGATGGAAACTGATAAGAAAAACTCCCTTTACTTTGTTTCACTTTCAGCTACCATCACACCTCACTGAAGTCACTGCCCTTGGCCAGGATCAGGGGGAAATAAAGAGGAAGGTGTAGCTAAAGAGGCTCCCTAGACCCTGGGAGGAAGAAGTCACTCTAGCACATTATAGAGCAGTTTGTGAGCTGTGAGAGCTGTGCCTATGTCTAAATTAGAGGGCATAATGTTGCTTTTGAGTCCCTATCCTGCTCCATGCACTGGTAGAGCAAGGCTAGAAAGACTTGTCATAGATGGATCTAGTCACTTTGGACCCACAGTGCAATTCCACCTTCAAAGTCAGTTACCACCAGTATAACCATGGATCTGCTACAGCCAGGACAGCTGCTGCAAATAATAGCCAAGCAATAACTGAGGGAAGACTGGACACAGCTGAAAGATCCAGGGAAGATCTTTTATTTACAAGGAGTCTCATATGCAAGAAATGTGTCTTCCTTCTTTCTTCCAACATATACGACAAAGCATTTGTTAATTCTTATTATTCCAGGCTGGCTTTGAAGCAGAGAAGTGCCTGAGGACTTTGTTCCAGGGAGGAGTGTTTAGATGCAATCTGAAAGAGCCATGGAGAGCAGCCTGAGCTCTATCATCGAGGTGGAACTTGTCCAGAGTCCCTTTGGAGATGGCTACACCCTATTACACTGCAGCAACTGCTGGGTAGGTATCTACCCCTGTACGGTATGGCTCCTGATGCTATTATTAGTAATAGCACCCCAGCAGCTTCAGTCTGAAAAGCTCCAGTTAGAGGTGGGGGCCCCATGATATGAGTCACTAGGCAAACACTTATTAAAAGCACAGGCCCTGCTTTCAACCTAGTTTAGGCTATGCTAATTCTAGACTGCTCAGAGACACCACCTATTCCCTGTGATAGCCCTACTAGCTGGTTTAGCTGGCTTTGCTGTTCTTCTGGCCCATATATTTAAGAACATTTAGACACAAACTGCCCTTGACATTAGAGAGGTTCCTAAATAATTTTAAAAATCCGCCCCTTTGTTCCTGTTAGCTTGCAAAAATATTTAACTCAGAATGTGGAGTCAAAAAAAGCCACCTAAAATATCTCGATCGTGCAACACAGTGGTCTGTTGCAGTAACCGTAAGTCAACTGACTACAGCGTTCAGTCACCTTTTCTTCTCTGTCACTGTAGGTTTTTTAAAACCCTGTGAGCAAAGCAATGAAGCACTTTCCTTCAGACATCCTATATCTGATAAGAATATGCAACGTTTTAGAAATAAAGGTTCGATGAGAAAAGTGTATGTGTGTTGTGCTCTGTGATATGCTACGTGAGAACTAAAGACAACTGAGTAGCTAGGAGAAGTAGAAAGTCGGCTTATGGAGTTTTTCATGTCATAAATAGACAAGTAATTGCAAAGGTTCAAACAGCACACCTTTAGCTGGGACATCTTTCCACAAAAGCAAGGGCTGCGGCATCTCTCCTATGATGAAAGGCTGAGAGAGCTGGGATTGTTCAGTCTGAAGAAAAGAAGGCTCTGGCATCTTACCAATGTCTGTAACAACCTGAAGGGAGGGTGTAAAGAAAGGATCAGACTCTTTTCAGTAGTGCCCAATGACAAGACCAGAGGCAACAGGCACAAACTGAAACATGAGAGGCTCCATCTGAACATCAGGGAACATTCTTTTTACTGTAAGGGTAACTGAGTCCTGGACCAGGTTGCCCAAAAAGGTTGTGGAGTCTTCATCTTTGGAGATATTAAAAAGCCATCTGGACACAGTTCTGGGCAACCTGCTGTAGTTGGCCCTACTTGAGCAACAAGTTGGTCCAGATGACCTGCAGAAGTCCCTTCCAACCTCAACCATGCTGGGATTCTGTGAAAAGCTTGTAGCCATTATGTGATTTTGAAGCATATGGAAAATCTTATATACCTACTGCATAAGGAAATGGGAAAAAAGATTCCATTCCATGTAATTCCAGGAATGCTGTAATTGCCCACATGTCTTAATGAGACACAAAAAAGCCTCTGTGGCAATGAGGACCATTGAACCCAGTACCAATAGCTGGGCTAATGGTACTTGTCCAGGAAGAGACCATCTATGCTGACCTTCTGCAGCATTTAGTAGACAAGGTATATGAAGATACAAGAACCCTGGAATCACTTCAGTTCGGCTTCCCAGTGGAACCAATTCCTCTTGGCACACATATTACCTCAGTTTCGCAGCACAACTCTTTTCCAACTAGTGGTTGAATGGGTGTCATTCTCGGGGGCAGGAGCCAAACAAACTATGGTTCTGCATCTGTGTTTATAATTTTTGGAAGAGCCATATGTAGAATGTATGTGAAAATGATGTAATCTGGCATGGTAAATTCACTTTTCTGG
>JANHGN010023510.1:113020-137972 GCA_024605025.1 Megaceryle maxima
AAGAAAGAAAGAAAGAAAGAAAGAAAGAAAGAAAGAAAGAAAGAAAGAAAGAAAGAAAGAAAGAGAGAAAGAAAGAGAGAAAGAGAAAGAAAGAAAGAAGGACTCAGTGATTCAGTGGAAGCACAAGTCATTGTGCCTTGTTTTGTGCAGTTCAGCACATGCTTTAGTGGGAAGACGTTGTTTTAGCCTAGATAACTGTCTGGGTCACTATGTACTTTGATTTCACCACCATTTATTTTTAAGGGGAAGCCTTATGAGAAAAGGACTCTGCAGCAACTATGGAGTTACTCAGCCAGCTCTGAGGAGCACAGGGCCCTGACAATGGACATGAAGAAGGAAAAAAGGAATTTGAGATGCATCTTTTTATTAGAAGAGAGCATGAGGCTTTATAGTTTGATTGCCTCCAACAGGGATCTGTTACGATCGTCAAGGTCAGTGTTTTGTTTGGAGTAATCCCAGTAATTGTTAAGAGGTTTTCTGTTATGAGCTCACAACAGGACATATCATATGAGGGTTTTTTTTGTAAAGCTCACAATTAGGTGAGTAATGATGCTGGAAGGTTAAGTAGATAATAAGACTCTGAAAACATATTAAAACCCTTTTCCCCCTCTATTATGACCACAAAATATAATCCTTAAAAGCTGCAATTGTGCAACTTTATGGAAGGGCCCACAAGTAGGTATTACATCAAATAAAAACAAAAACAAAATCCTGATTGATAAACGAAGCCTGCTTTTCTCATTCAGTTGCCTGTAATTGTAAACATCTGCAATGTTGGATGTTTTTGCTATTTGGAGGTTTTGCTGAGAAAACATGGCTTTGAAAATCAAAACAGCAGAGCTATGCCACCAAATTAGGTCATTTTATGGCTCTTGACAGTATGGTGCAATTTTTAAATTTTGAATTTAATTTATTTTATTTTATGCAATTAGAAAGGATATAAACATATTGAATATATTACCCAATGAATTTACCAAGAGCATTAGTACTTAAGAAGGGGCAATTCTTTTATTCTTGTTCAGAGAAGAGTTCGTATGTGATGCCTTCTGCTATAAATAGGAGTTACCTAACCAGAACTGACATTAACCTTAAATGCCAAGGTCAAAGAGGCTGACAAACACATCCTATCTGCTGCTGCTTCTCTTTTAAGGTGGAAGATGTGTGTCCTTCATTCATGGAAACTCAGAAGAATGTAGCTGAACTTTCCTCTGTATCACAGTAGATAGAGCTCCAGGGTGGTTTTCAGTACTCTACATTTCATTTCTCCATTTCATTGTCCCTCTGTTGAATGGCGATGGTTGGGAGGTTAATAAATTCTATCACAAAATCTACATTTCCTTTGTCAACTTTTTGTCATATTCATGAGAACTCTGCCTTTTTGGCCAGAAAAGCAAACAGTGTAGAACTGGAAGAAGAGCTTGAGTGATTCATATGCCATGAGACACATCCCTGGGTACCACCGAGGGCACACAGGCTCTGCTTCTGCACAGCCTCTGCTCCCTGTGGTTAACTTCAACCCATTGCATGGAGGGCCTGAGCCCCATGGAGGTTTCAGGTCTGCCTCCACACAGTGGTTAGTAAAAGTCAGCTGCTCACTGATTCCACCACAGGAATGTCACCTATGAATACCACTGCCCCCTCCAAGGATCACAAAATATTTAGCAGCAGAGGAAACTGAGAAATAACTTCCCTGTCCACAAAGAGTTTTTGAAATTTCAACATTGTTTCCTTGCCTAACCTGTGTCAAAAAGATCATAGATGTTTTCTTGGGAAGAAACTCAGGAGGATAATCAGGAAAACATGGAGCAAAGCAAGACATTTAATCAAGCAAGACAGAGATTTCATTAAAGCAAAGTTGTGAACATGACTTCAATTTTTTCTGCTTTAAAATTTATTCTTTAGTGTGAAATTCTACATTGAGAGCAATTTCTAAGTGGAAAATAAATGTAAAAATGGAAGTTTTTTGTCAACTTTTGAAAAAGTCTGCTTGTTCAGCAGGCCAATTCTTCTATGCAAAGAGTTTAAGAATAAATATTTTTCTGATTAAAAGGCATCCAAGATCTTTTAAAAGGAAGTTGCCTGTTCAGTGTTTTCTGTGTACAAAGTAAGGGAATGAAATCTTACAAATATTTGTGAATGACCTTGGTATGACTTTAAGAGTTGCTTAGATAGATACATTAAACAAACAAAAAAAAAAGAGTCCAATGGCCTGGTTTTATGGTGAGCTGAATGCCTGGGAGGCAAGTATAAAACAGTCCCATGGCATAAATTTAGAAATTAGTCATTCTAAATTCACAATATTATCAAAAAGTTTTGGAAAATGAGATGGAAAAATCACATGGAATGAGATCAAAATTATTTTGCTGAACTCTAAAATTTCAAATCTTCTGTGCTATTGTGTTCCTTCTGCTTTGGTTATTTTAAAAACACTTCAGTCTCAATGGGAAGGAGTGCTAGGTACTTACCAGTGCCAGAGCAACTGTAGCTAATCAGGGCTTGCCCAAAGGCAAAATACATCATCCCACTACCAGAACTGAAATCACAAACTTGCAGTTTTAGTTTCACAGTTTGCTGTGCAAAGTATTACACAGCACCATTTTATATAAATTTCAAAAGGTGTATTTTGGAAAACAGAGATATCAGCAAGGTGTTATAAAACTTGATGGAAAAGATCACTGAGGGCTTTTGAAATACTTGACAGATGAGAGTAACAGCAATGATAATCACTGTAGGATTTTGGGGGTGAACCTTCACAGACTAGACACAGGTGAGTCCTTACTGTGAACCTGAACAAGCTTGTCTGCCACGCTAAAACTTGCAGAGCCCCAGTCCTGCTCCTCACTCTATTCTCTGCCACTGTTTCTCCAGCTGGAAGAAAAAACTTGACTTTCTTTCTAAAGTCATTTTTGTGATGCTTTGAGATTCGTCTTGGCCTAAACTGGCTATGACTTTAAAAGTTACATCTGCTAGCCTAGATTTCACTTTAGACAATGTTTTCTATTTAATTTTGTTTCTTAGTAGTGCAGTGGAAAAGACAAGGCCAGCACTGGCAGGAGTATCACTGTGCAGTGAAGGGCACAGAACGCCTTGAAAAATAGCGTATTTTGAAGTCCAGACCAATGTATGTAGAGCAGCTTGATGTACACTGACTGACTCAGTCTGAATTATTTGCTTCCATGTGCACACCGGCTATGTGTTGCTTTTACAGAGTTAAAACATACAAAGTGGTAATTATCAGTGTCTAATTAAGTATGTGAAAATGAGCAGCTATCATTTTCTTCTATATACTTTCTCCAATATGCAGTGCTTACTAATTTGCATGTGCCAAAATTAAGGTCTACTAGATGGAAGCAACCAGCATTTCATAGTTCTTCTTTTGCTTTAATAAGCCTTTCCCAAGATGTGATGTATATATGGCCCCCAAGTCCCAGATGCCCCCTCACACAGGGAAAAGGATGCTGCAGACATTGGCAACAGCCTTTGGGTTGCATTAGTGCAACTGGATGGGCCCTGGCAGGCTTCTGCTGGCTAGCAATGAGCCCCGAGGGAAAGAGTGCAAGAATATTTTGGCAGAGCCACCATTAGATGCACATGGGCCCCAGGCAGAGCCTAAGTCACGAGCCTCTGCTTCCTCCCTTGACCCCACAGGCAACTTTGCCTGCTACTTACCAGCCTCCTGCCTGCTTCCCTGCCCCTGCTGTGGGAAGCAGGGTTGGTGGCCCAGGGTGCGTAGACCTGTCTCAGCACTCAGACAGCCCCCGCAGCTTCTGTGTACAGGAAGAGTCTGCCCCATGACGTGAACTGTGATTTGGTTAATCAGTCATAATTATAGTTAATGATAGCAGTGTCTGGGCACCACTGCCAGAGTCAGGACCCCATTGTGCCTAGCATTGTGCAAACACCTGCCACATAAATTAGACACTCAAAGCACCTTAAGGATGCCTGGCAATCTGACAGCAGCACCTTAAAAGAGCATGGAGATAAGGCTACCTCGCCTGCTTCAGCAGTCTGAAGGAAACTTGGAAGGATGGAGGTGTGCAGGCAGCCATTCTGGCTGTAAATGGTCCTGCAGAAATGGTGATTTTTTTCTGGTGAAGGCTCAATGCATTGGGCAACTTTCTGTCAGCATGAAACTATTTATGGGTTGAGGTTGACTGCCATGAATAGCATCAGGAGTAGAGGGCTGGGGTCACAGAACTGATGGTGGAAGAGTGCCTCGCTTAACCGATAGTTTACAGAAAGAAAAGCAGCTTATGGGAGATGGTGGCCTGGGCTGGGGGAGCTGATCCTCTACCCCCTCTTTCTCTTAGCTTGCTGTGTCTCAGTTAATCCAGAACACAGGAGCTGAGGATTCTTTCAGTCCTGTTTACACTGTCTTCTTTGTGTAAATAATTAAACATTAATAGGAGCAGGGTTGAGTGTCCTTCATGTCACACCTTGCAGGAGAATGTTTTAACTAGCATGTCAAGAGTCATTCTTCACACTCTTCCTACATGACTATCTGGATGTTTTATAAGAAATGGGATAGCTCCAAGGGGAGGAGACTGAGCAGCCTCTGCTGCAAAATACTTACAAAACACCTTCTGGGTTTAAGTCCTCATATGCAAACCTCCGACTTGAACCAGTGCAGACTTTAGACCTACACTAACCTATTCTACCTCTCAAGTCACTGTTAGCCAGGAGTTTATAAATACATTGAGGCATGTCTCTTCTGTAGGAGCTGCTCTGTTTGTATTAAAGTACTTACACAGCCATGTAGAAAGAGGGTGAAACTGCTTCATAGTCATGGTGATGAGGCCAGCTTACTGGGAAATGGAGTGGGTGGTTTTCAGTATCGCTCCAGTGAAGGCCAAATTGTCCATGAAAAATAACACAAGTGGCAGCAGTATCCTCATCTCAGGATATCCTCATATCCTTCTTGGACATTCTTCTTGAGAGAGAGATGGGCATAAAAAACTGCCTCCCAGCTTTTGTCCTGGTGTTTTAAGTGTGAAGGATACCAACAGTCCCAGCCCTAAGGTATTTACGAATCTGAACATAAGGAAATACATTTTTACTGTGAGGGTGACTGAGCCCTGGCATATGTTGCCCAGAGACATTGTAGAGTCTCCATCCTTGGAGCTATTCAGAAGTTGCCCAGCCACAGACCTGGGCAACTGGCTCAAGGTGGCCCTGCTTGACTGGGAGAAGTGGACTAGTTGATCTCTAGAGGTCCTTTCCAGCCTCAACCATTCTGAGCTTCTGTGATGTGGTCTCCAGTTTCTTTGTATCTTTCCAAATTTCCCAAAGTGAAACATTTAATTTTCAGTCAAATGAAACATTTCCTGTTAAATGAAATGACACTTTACAGGTTTTAATCTCAGTGAGACCAGTGAGATTCTTTTAATTCCTTTCTATCCAAACTGAGATGCTTCTACCTCACAATGTCTCAGCTCAGCAACTCAACTGATAAAGCATATTACTTGCACAGCCCTAGGACTACATGTATGAATGTACACAAACACCTCTACTGCTGTGCTGAAGTGGGATTTTCAAAAGGACTTTTTGTGGCTCTGACTTTACAATATAAGGATCAGATGCCTGTTCAGTGTGGTCATGCAGTATGTTGACTGGTAGCCTTACCTTGATCATTAAAACAACAGCCCAGGCGTGTACAATGCTTTTGAGAGCAAGCCATACACTGGGACCCTGCCCTCAGGAGTTTTCAATCTTATGCAGTCATTATAGCAAAGAGGACAGTAAAGGATGGGCAGGGTGTGTGTGTACATGCACATAAATGCCAAAGATTTTTTGCAACCAGAGAAGATGAGAGAAAATGTTCCTGCTACAGGGACATCTTGATTGCTTACATTTTTCTTTTCTGTTACATAGTGTCACCTTTTCATTTCAGTGGCCCACGTGAGCTTGACTGGGAGCAGTGTGAAAGGAACAAAGGAGATGAAGAGCATAGCATGGGACCAGGCAGGTGTTCCTGCCACGGGGCAAGGACAGATGCCAGGTTATTTGTGAGATGGGAGTGCCAAACTGCTGAAAAGTAAGGTACAGGATAGGGGACGGGAAGCTTTGGCATGAAGAAGGCATGGTAGATTTTTTAGGGATTGTTTAATAATTGTGGCAATGAAAAAAAAATAAAAATTACAGTCTATGTTTCTTTACAGAGTGGTAGTTGAGTACTACTTCGCAGCCAGATTCACAGCACACTGCATTCTACAAGAATTGACTTCAGTGGGTTTTGGATCAAGCCTTTGGAAAAGAGGCCTGGAGCAGAGTCTGTCAGCCCATTAAAAGAGAAAAAAAAAAGTAAAAATAAAAGGATCGTGAATCAATCCTCCCCATATCTGCTCCAGATTCTGAATCAAAACCATCCCTTGGTTCATCTGATTTCCAGAGAAAAGGGAAAAAAAGAAGAAAAAGAAAAAAGTCCTTCTCTGTCTACGGAAAGACTTTTTTATCTGCAATACTTCAAACTTCTTGGGAGCTACACAGTGTGTGCCTTAAAGAAGAGAACTTCTTTGCTAAGATTTAGAGTAAGCCCAGCCTATGTTTGCCAGCCTCCAATGCTATGACTAAACTGTATTCAGAGCTGCCTTTCCAGCATGTGAAATGTACTGAAACCAGCTTTCACCTAGCACTAACAATAGCCAGGAAGATACAGTGGCTCTTACTCCCTTCTTCCAAAACACATATGGAGCTCCTTCCACAGCCTGCACAGCTGCAGGTTCCCTGCCATACTCTTGAAGCTAGCTCAAACATGATTGTGCTGCCATCACGTCTCTGATTACTGAACCATCTACAATACCCTGGCAGTGTCAGGGATGAAGCCTATTTATCTAAGACAGTTTCTCGGCCTGCCACTGCAATTCCACCATTAGTGCTCCACATCTTGGTGGAGTCACTCCTGGGTTACATAAATATAATTGAAATCAGAATCAGACCTGCTGATCCTCATTATTTTGTTGTTTTTCACACCAAGATGACTGTCTACAATCATCTACAGGGCACACCTGAACTACCAGGTCTCCTTGTCTTTATCCTTATGGATGGTATTTACTGCTGTATAGAAGCCCATCACAGGTCTGTGCATGTCTACCTGATGCACACATACGGTGCAGATCCTGGCAGAGTTTCATCCAGAGTAAATTAAGCCTCATTCAAAGTTTCATGACTGTAACTGATCAGAGACCCTTTTCAGTCTTGCTTAATGGCGTCATGCCTGTTGTAACTGAAGCTTCATTACCACATCATAGAAAAGATGGTCTCAGCCCCAGTCAGGAAAATACCATACAGCTTACAAAGAATAATGTGAAACTACAATCCAGAAAAGCAGAGTGTGCCAAGTGCAGGTCACTAGTTTTCTGTCGCTCATCTCTTTCTCTTTTACATCCTGCATTTAAGCATCTTGTTAGGTCTTCCTTTGCTCTCCACATTCATCACTTCTGAAGGCTGGTGGAGGTTGAATGAATAGCAGGTGCCAGAGCAGGTGTGGGTGCATTTTTAGGGGCAAAGGACTGCAGTCAAGTGTGACAGAAACAGTAATGCTTCTTTCTCTGCTTGGCAACAAACAGGGCTGGGACATTTAGAAAGTTGTGATGATGAAAGTGTTTGGAATGATGTTTTTCTAAGCCATTGTGTTCAGCTCGACTGCAACAAATTATAGAGAAATATAATGAACTAACTAAATAAACAGCGTCGTCAAGGTAGATGTTGGATGAGATGCTATGATGGTGGATAAATAATAGGAGATGAAAACTTAATTATAGGCCAGATTGTTTCCTTCCACTGAAAGCAGCTCTTGAGTTCCCCCTGCAGAATTTTCAAAGGTTTCTTCTGCTGAGTGGGTGGGATTTGCAGGACTTGTAACAACCTGTTGATACACTCAAGAATTCCCAGACATCTGCTTCTTTATAAGAAATCTTTTCCTCTCTTTTCAATTCTCCAGTCCCTTCAGTTTTATGGCCATGTAATTTCGGCAGAGTCATTTTGTTGGGGCATTTACCTGTATCTCCTCTAAACCCCTTCTGGGTTACCACACTGTGGACTGTGGAAGGTAGAACTGCCTGTTGATGTCTAGCTGAGCTTCTTATGGGACCACAGATAGATGGGATGGATGAAAGCCCTCTTCCACCCATAGACTAACTCTACAATTTCTACTCTTTCTTTCTGTACAGATCCTTCAACCTCAAGAACTCTGGGTCAGCCCAGGGAAACCCTGAGTGAGATGGCTGCCTCACTGAGGTGAGTCAAAAGCCTTAGATATGAGCAGACACACATGATGTATGTGATGTTCTGGGATAGAAGACACGTGGATTTATTGACAACAGACTTCATAGTAACAAACCAAATTCCTATGCAGAAGTAGCTGACCTGAATATTTAATTTTGGCTGCATAGTCCTTTGCTTTCACAATTTTGAGCATGGGGATTTGTCAAGGTATTCTAAAACAAGTGTGTGATTTCCTCCCCAAGGTTTGTATGAAGAATCACTTTGAGAGGTAGTTTCAAACTTGCTTACTCAGCTCATTCCACATAAAATTTACCCACCTCATCATCTACGCCCACACCTACATAGTGTTCCATCCCCATTAAGACGAATCAAAACAAATCAGAAGAAAATTACACTTAATGAGTGGGAAGGCTCACTTTCTCCTGTTCAACTTAAACTGCTTGCAAGTATCTTGCAGGAGGAGATAATACTTCTGATATGCATTCGAAGGATGAGGAAAAGGGGAAAAATAATGACTTTACACAGCAAATCTTGCATGCTCAGAGCTCTAAGATGTGTGCTGCATACATAAGACCAATTATTCATTGCTGTCTCGGAGGTGGAATGAAGCAAATTCCTGTACCAGCAACACTCTGTAACAAACCTGTTGAATGGATGTTTCTTTCCAGAGTGGTTCTATAGTAGCCCATAGAGTTCTGAATACTTAAACCAGGGCATTGCAAAATTTAAAATTAAATTAAAAAATGATGGCTGAAATGTCACCACCAGAAAAAAATATTTCCCTACCTTGCTACTTGACAGGCCTTCTTCACTCTTGACTAATCTCTGCTATCTCTCAGAGAACATATAATTTACTCACATCAGCTTCATTTGTTCCACACAGCCATAGTTGATACATAGAATCACAGAATCATAGAATGTTAGGGGTTGGAAGGGACCTCTCGAGATCATCGAGTCCAACCTCCCTGCCAGAGCAGGATCACCTAGGGTGTGTGAAAGATCTTCTGGCTTCTACGGCATTGGAAGAACTCCACCCAGTATAGTCCTAACTTTCAAATCCAGGTCCCAAACCTATCCCAGTTATAATAAACTGGCTGAAATGAAATTCTGGCTATGCCTTAAATGAAAAATATCTATGTAGCTGTAACTCAAGACAGAATGAGAAAATGTTGACTGCTTAGTAGAGCTCAAAGATGGGGTACATCCCTTGGCCCTGACAGAAATGTAGGAATGTTATGCTTCTCTTATCATAAGCAGGTTAAAAATTGTGAGAGAATATACATGATGTGAGAGTGGTAATCAGCAGGGTGTTTACTGATGCTGTTATGTGTCCAGGAGACATTACTGAACTGACATGGAAAAAGGGCTTTGTAGAAGAGAATTAAGTCAAGTCTAATATTCAGCTAAGTGATGGCATATTTTGAAAACAAGAGCAAAGAATTTCAATGTGCCACAAAGTCTGCACAGAATCTGCCCAATGGAGCCTTTGTTGGTGGCAGTAGCTCTCCAGCTGGGAATAACACAGCTTTGACTTTCAGAGCAGTATGTTTTTGCAGCACTGAGGCCTAAAACCCCTCAGCTTTGTAAATAGAAACTAACCGTTGCTATTCTCAGGGATCAAAGAGATGCAGAAAGCACAACAGCATTTTTCTTACTGTGTCAATTTGTGCTAAAGAATTGGTGTTTTAGACCTGCACAATAAAAAGAAAATAAAGTTATTTCTTTATATTTTTTTAAAAAGACAAATTACAATCTGAGAAAGGGATCCCCTTATCACTTTGGATAGCTAATCAGAAAAGCGTAGCTTAGCAAACCACTTGCTATTTGACTATTTCATCTACGGTTGTATTGAATTTACTACCTCAACAGCACAGAACAGTTTCTGTCTCTGATATTCTACGTACGTCTACTTTAAAGAGCTGTCCTACTCTCAAAGTCTGCTCTTTCAGTTGCTATCTGGGTGACCATTGTGGTAAAACCTTGACCAGCTTCTCTCCTTCTCAGATCTGTGCTAGTGACATCATCATCTCCTGGTCCTTCCAACTCCATGTCCCGTTCAGTGCCTGATTATTTTCGCCTATGGAAGCAGTGGAAAGGGAGACATGAATACTTAGATCTCTTGCACATATTATCCAAATGCTTCCCTTCTTCCTCTGTTATTCCTGAGTTCTGTAGATTTCTATAATGTCCTTCAGATGTCAAAACCCTTTGGGCAATTGGCAGCAAATCAGAGATGGTGAACCTGTGAAGAAGCAAAAAGCTAAATCCCTTCCTCTTTTACAGTTTGCAAACACCTCTCTCTTTCTCTCTCTCTGATCTTGAGTCCTGAGGTTTTCTTTGCTGTGGTTTGAACTACAGTTTAAAATGTTTCAATTGTCATCTTCAATTGTGATGCATCACATGGTGCCCCAGCCACAAAAAGGCCTAGTAATTTGGTTTCATCCTGTCACTGATTTTGATGTGTCTGGTGCAGCTGGATGTGGTCATGTCACGGGTTCCAACATTATCTTTAACAGGAAAACAAATGTCAAGAGAGAAATACTATTGTCTTACAATTAGTTTTAAACAAATCAGACCTTTGAGAACTCTACGATTCTCAGGTCTGTATTCCCGTACAAGAAAGTTTAAGATAAAGTTAACATATAATGTGCACAACCATTCCTTGGGAGAAAGGTAAGCAACCCTAAGACTTCACAAGATAGAACAGAGGATTTGATAATGCAGTCCTTGAGTAAAAGCTTTGTGTAAAATTGCTATGTGTACAGCAAGGTAGACTATGTCTTCCACCATCTGTTTTCCAGAGCAGGTATTTGTCATTTGCTGTGATTGGTAAAAGCCACTTTGCACTCCCAGCCTCCTTTGACTGGAGTTGAGGATGTCCTGCTCTGATTTGGGATGTCTTTCTTCTTGAATAAATAAGAATGAAGGGGACACAGCAAAGCAGACCTACTGCCAGGTGAGATATTTCAGGGTCAGGGGAGCTTTTTACCTCTAGAAATGAAAGAGATTAACAGTTTTACTTGCCTTGGCTAAAGGAAACAAAATGGAAACTATAGCTGTGAATCCTCCCATCTGCTTTTCCCTGGTACTTTCAATGCCTGTGCAGCCCTCCTGCTGCCACAGGTGTAGAGCTATTTCCAAGTGTACTGCTAGAGGAACAATGGTGAATTCTCTTGTTCAAAAAAAAGAGAAAAAAAAAAAGGGTTTTTTCTAATAAAGTTGTGGAAGAAATGACATTGTAGCTCTCACTTTAAAAAAAAAAAAAAAAAAAAAAAGCAATAGGAAATACATCGATAACAACTGGCCTAAATGTATTGAAACTTTCCAGTGGTTTAACAGACAGAGCTGGTTTTCAGTTATCTGGTATCATGCCTTGATTTGTATGATACAGGATCATGCTGAGGATGTGGCTTCAACCTTTGGAAGCAGAAGTTGCTTGTCTTCAGGCCTCTGTGTTTGTAGCACAAAGGCTCAGTTTGGGCAGAAGCAGCAAAGTGGCACACGTTCCATGCATGGTTTTACTTCATGCTAATATTGACGTTTACGTATTATTTACAGAAAAATGGGTTAGATCTGTCATTTGGATTTTGGTTTAATCTCAGTGAAAAGCAATTTCTGTGGATTTGCTGTTCTGGCAAATGAGACAAACATATGAGGAAACTCACATGCCAATGAAATGTCATTAGAATTAAGCCAGTGGTTATGTCCCATTTTCAGAAGAGTCCCAGACTCCTCTTCTCCAACCAGGAGATCTCAGCTTCTCTAATAAAGTGTCACTCAGCTTTTCTAAAGGCTGAAATACTTGCATGTTTCTTGGCTAGAGGTAATCAGGACCCATGCTAACATTTTCCATGACCAGACAAATGAGAAAAGAGAGCCTTGCATTCCTGTTTCAGTTGATGCATCATGAAACAACATTTTTTTTCCTTCATCCAGAAGACCCTTAATATTGAAGGCAAAGTAAACTTCAACTCTGGGAAAAATTACATTTGGATTGAGATTCAAAAGTAGGCATTTGGGCCTCTCCCTACTGTTAACCTATTTTCAAAAAGAAACATGAAATTTCCACATTTTTAAAGCAGAGCTGAATGAAAAGAATCATAAAATTATTTCCTATATATTTATTTGAATGTTTGCATGGATTCAATTCAGCAATGTTGAGCTTCCATTGTACTGAGTCAGTGGGAAGCACATACATTCTGGGGCTGACACAGGAATGTCGAGCACCCATTTGGTAGAACTTATTAAATCAATGCAAGGATCTTCCATAGATGTTCCCTTTGGAAGCTATTCCAGTTCACTTTGTAGAGATGAAGCTTTTGATTACATTCATTGCTTCTACTACCTTATGCTCAGTTTAGACAACCTTTTAATGTCCAGCAGAAATGCCCATGTAAGTTTCGTAGATACATACATCAGTTTCTAAAATATTTTTTTAGTCAGTCTGATACCTACACTGAGACAATTGACTGCAGGGGATGATGCCTGCCAGAAATTACCTGTAAGGATAATCTTAAAATCAAACTGCTACATTTGTACACATCAAAGATCATACTGGAAGTATTTGTGTTCTTCTCCTATCAGACAATAGAAACAATTCCAAGGGATTTATTTGACCATTCGCAACTCTGTCACAACACCAAGTCTGACTCACACACATCAAGTATTCAGGCTAGGTTTTTTTTCATCCTCAATTTTAAAACATGTGCAATGAGTGAGCTATTGAATGAGCACGTCTGAATCATTACCATCAGTGTTTGGTTTTAGATATTCTGAGGGAAGAGGAGAAAACAAATCCATCAGGTTGCAACGCCATGACGAAAACTTTGAATCTGTGTACTAAATAATCTTATTACCTCCTAAAATTAGAAAGAAAAATAAGTTCAAAGCCACTGTCCTCCTGCATTTCTAATTGTGTAGATGATTTGGAATTGATTTGCTGAGAAGCAGTGATGAAAGGAATGGAAGAATGTATTTTTTTCCTGTCAGGGAGGCACAGCAGAAAAGTGAGATTGGAAAGACTATAAAATGTCACATTTCTCAGCCTCACCTTATTGTGAGAGGAGACAAAGGTGTCAAGAGGGCAAAACAAAATGGGGGTTTTTTTCAGACTATTTTTAGTTTTTGTACTACTAATTCATCTTTGCTAAAAACAGGCAAATGCTTATATACAGTTTTATTGGCAGTAAAACTTAAGTCTGAAGCCAATTTTCCCTTTTATTTTACAGACTACAAATACTTCCACATTCCTATTTCTGAAGACATAAAAACACTGATAAAAACATTTGAAAGCTATTAGGGTCATTTACAGAATTAATGTGGCTGTGCTTTGAACCCTATTAAAACATAATAGATCCTATCAACTGTAGATGGAGTGAAGGGCAGGAAAAAATGGCCAAATGAGATCTGTCACTGAGAAAGTGGCAGAGCTGGCAAGAACAGGAGAACCAAGATGACTGAAAAGACATACAGACCACTTTTTGGCTCTCTTTCTGGGCATTTTGCAGCTTCATTCAGACTGATGCTTTAGAGCTGATTATGACTATGAAATCATTTCTCAGTCCCAAGGTAACTGTTCTCAGCTTTTCTTCACTTCATTCCATTGCTCGTGAATGCTGCAGAATATTGTGATGTCCTGCAGATGTAAAAGCCTCCTTTAGAAACAGGCAACTAATAGCAGTGGGAAAATGAATGAGTTTTTGAGGGCACAGTTGGGGTTTTCTGTAGTTTGCGTTCTGCTGTGCAATATAAAAGCTAAAAATATAATTTGGGAACCTAGACCTGTCATTTTTCCTTCAACTTGAATATCAAATAAGAGAGACTTCTTCCTGAGTTAATCTTCCCATGATCTGCTCCCAAAATGGTGAGCTGAACAGGTACCACTGGTTAGTGCCCACTTCCCTATGCTCGCTCTCAATGTGATTAATCCCTTCTACTGGTGCCTATGTCCACAGTGTCTAACACAGGGCAGTGTGAGGCTGCCTGGCCAATGTGTACATACAGTGGAAAGGTTCCAGTCTGGTAGGTGGGAATGCCGCCTGTCCCATCAAGCTTGAATTAACATAGTTCAGGTTTATTGTGTCATAGGTGTTGCCAGTTTGTCTGATACATCTGAATGTGGACGTGTCACAGCACAAGTTCACGCAGTATGACGAGGCAATGCAATAAGCTATAATATTACAAGGGTTATGCAATGTTCTCAGAACCAAAGAGAATAAATCGTATTGAAAACATTGCAGGAGGTTTTGTTTGATTGTCACTGGTTGTTTTGTTTTTTAATTTTACTCTGTTTATTGGGATTTTTACATCTGCAGATGAAAGTGCTTGTTACAGAACATTGTTCTGAAACAATCAGAACAAAAAGTGCTGGAGTCTTTTTTTTCCTTAATGAAGATCCCTGTGTCCCATTCCAGCAAAGGAAGACCTGTTTGTCAGAAGCAATTAACACACCCCTCTTTTAAATCCACGGCCTGTTTTTACTTGTGCTGTTCAGGGTTCTTCAATCTTTATTTAACAAGGTTACGTAAGGAGAGGTGGAGGAGGAGGTAGTATATTGTATTGGCAAGAAAACAACAGGCTATTTACGTGTCATATATTTAGCAACAGAGCAGTTTGGGTAACCTGGCTTCACTTGTCTTAGAATAATGAACACATCTGATTTAGGGCTCCAGTTGGGGGATTGTAAGGGTTTGTCATTCTCCAAGTGGTTCCAGCCGGTGCTTCTTTCAGGCATCCAGACCATCCTTCATGTGCTTTCGTTGGAAATAAAACTCCTTGGCAGCACTATGACAATTTGCTTGGTTTTTTTCAAAGGTGTAGCTGCAAAGCCCTTATTGTCAACCACATTCTGCAAAGATAGCAAAGGGGCCTTTCCCTGAGGGAAACAGAGTGCAAGGAGTGGGACAAAACCAAGCAGAGGCAAACAATTCAAAAAAAAAAAAAAAAAAGCAAAAGCAGGAACATGATCTAAATAGACAGCTACTGAACGTCTTATTCTAATTTCTAGGGTTCTATTAGATACCAATTTTTCAGATTAAAAATCCAGAAGACAATAAAAGCTCAGTCAGCTGTGGTACAAATGGGAAGTGTACTAGGGAGTGAACCAAGAGATCGCCAGAGTTAGCAAGTCCACACTCGCTGTGGGGGGGACAGTTTTACTCTGCCTGAAGAGTGCCTTTTTGTGGTTTAACTCAGCCATGTGTCCCTAGGGGTACTGTTATAAAATAGCAATGGTGGAATGCTGTGTGTGGAACAGTTATTGCAGAATAACTATTTCAGGCTGTTTTTCTCTGTAGACGAGCTTTACTACTACATATTGACAAGAAGATGTGCCTAGGCTAACCTCTTTTACTTGATGTCTAAGGAGTTTTGAAATGTGCCTGTGTAGAGTAAGGCTCTCCTGAGCAGTTAGTGCTTACAAATATTTACCAAAGCATACTGCCATGTCAGAAAAAAAGAGAAGCAAAGGCTCCCTGTTAATGCAAATGCATATGTTTCACATAGCATGCACCAATGTTACTTACTTCCAACTCTAGGTTTAGACTCTGAGATGAGGTAGCAGAGGAAGAGGGCATACATACACCTAGAGATCTTTCTGTAGCAGGACTACTAGGTAATTTCACAGTCGTTTAATAACATATTACAAACTCATGCTCAGCACAAATCGATATGCTGACCCCATGTCTACCACTTGCTGAGAGACAAAGAAAGCTCCTAAGAGCTCCTGCATGAATGTAGCATGTATCCACCTACTGGGGACCTTGGAATGGCCTGGGCAAGATTAAAAACTTGCTCTGTAGTTAATATAGCAAGGCAACACTCTTGGAGTCTGATCTCAGGTGAGCTGGATGACCCGCTGGCATCACCTATCCATTGAGGAAACTCATGGTTGCTAGAGGGAGATCACAGGGGAGGTGTAAAGTTGGGTAAGACTTAAGCAGAGCCCTTTGGCTGCTAGGTGCCTCCATGAACTGTCTAAACTAAGGCGGGGTAAGTCTGGGGCTTGCATACCAGAGGTGTTAGGATATGCAATGCACTGAGGGAGCTCTTTGATATTAATGATTGAATTTTATGGGTTTTTTTCTGTAATATATGTCAAAGAAATGATGACATCTTCATTTAGTAAGTATTCGAAGATGATACATAAGTGTCTTATCTGAATTAGAAGGGGTGCTTTATGACAGTAACTTAATACTGTTTTGGTCAAAATTAACTTTTTTTTTTAAATCCTTTTCACAAAATGGAGAAGTTCTACCATTTAAATATTACATATCCTAACTAGAAAAGCAGAAATCTTTGATTAAGGGAGGATTTATGCAATCTCTAGTTCTGTCAACCCTTAAAAAAAAAAAAAAAAAAAAAGTAGTATTTGTGAGAACTAGGGAACTAAAAGCTGCAACATATTTTTGCAATACTTTTCCTAATGCCCTCTCACTTACACTACAGATTTGTGTGAGCATATCCACCCAGAGGAAGGGAGAGATTTTTTAATGCATCTTCTCCAGGAAATCTGGGAGACTTAGAGACTGAAACTGGAAAACATCAATGGGTGGGACCAGGAAAGTCAACTGAATGCTGCATTATGCCAAGACACTTTCATCTTGCCCTTCTGTCAACTAGGGCAGGATGAGAGGCAATGACTTGGCATAAAGGCTCAGGTCAAAAGTTGAAAGTTGCCCATTCCTAGAATTTTTGATGTTTAAACTTATTGACTTACCTTTCGGATTTTTTAGGAAAATGATGATAAGCTGTGAAACTGTTTATTTTCCTTATTTCTGGGAGTAAAACACTTCCCTTTCAGTGTTCTGGTGTCTTAACACAGCATGGATTTTTGGCTTGAACTGGAAACTCACTGGAAGACAGAAAAGCATGGTCTGGGCAGTCTCTGTGGGAAGCAGGGTGGAGGGTAAAGAGCTATCAGCAGCACAAACAGCAAAGCCTAGCATGACAGCTGCTTTGGCTGGTGGGTCCAAACTAAGGGGTCTTCTTGACAGAACTCTATTGTATGACAGAAAGGGCAACTGCCAGAGTCAAAGAGGAACACCTGCCAGAGTGGCCTTTAGGTTTGTTCTCTATATTGAAATGTTGTTATCACTAATGCTAGTGGGATTTCCTCCCTGGTACTGTGAAATGTAGCTACCCACAATTGTCTCCTGAGTGGAACGGCTGTGCTGTGCACTTTGTTTGGGTCTGAGATTAGTTTTTGTATCCCAAACAAGTGCTCTTTCTCTGACTGAAGTATATATTTAATCACTGCAAGAAAGGCTAGTCCTAAATGCTAAGACCAAATGTGTCTGAATGAGGCTGTGGTGAGAACTTCCCATTACATCTGTCCCACTTTAAACATACTTGAGGGCAGGTCAGATATCATTCTAATTTGCAAAGTTGTTTGCTCTGTTTACCAAAGAGCAAATCTGTCTTTTAATGACTGGAAGCTGAACATTAATGTAAGCAGAACTGGAATGTCAGATGATGTTGAAATCTGATTATATAACTTGTACTTTTAGTTTCATAATTAAAATTTTATAGGGTGAAAATACCTATTCACCCTATCTACTGTAAATGCAATAAGTGAATGTAGGTGGACTGGATCTTTCTTAACCACTGACTGATGGGTTGCATTAACACCTGTCTCTGAGCCAGATCTTAGCTCCTCTGCACTGAAGACTGACAGAGGATGATTGCTCTCTATTACTATAGCTGGGGGTAAATATGGGGGAAGGAGGAGCTTTTAAGATTAAAATACAGAGGAAGGTATCACACAATTGTATGTAAACTCAGAACAAATAGATTCTGGATGAAGTCCATCGGGGGAGCGAGGTTTTGAAACAAGTTTTCAGCTGGAGGTGTAGGTGCAAAATTGCACCTCAATTTAAACTGGACCTTAATACCCTTACAGATATAATTATATTGGTTTCTGATGACAGTAGATACTGTACACAGGGATCCAGTCAGCTCCAGTGACGTGGCTTTGGGTTATTTATTTTTTGTTGCTTCTGTATATCATCTCTTACGTGCAAAGGCACCAGCATCTCTCTGGATATACTTGATGATAATTAGTATAAGTAGTTGTTTAACCTCTCTGAGAAAAGTATACTGAGTTTTATGGACATGGCACAGAAGGACAGATTAGAAAGGGATCTGTTTGGGAAACTTCAGTAAAAAACTTTTTAAAATGCAGTCCTGTTTTCTTAAGCTTGATGGTGCCAGGGATATTTTTTTAAGCGTCTTGGGCATTCAATGTGTCAGTGAACAGATGTTCCAGAAGGAGACTATGCCTGTTGTTCAGCATGCAAATTAATCTTATCTGATAAGTGGTGTTCTTTGGTTGCTTGTGTATGAGTCTCTTCTGTAAAATAACAGGTCAGTGAGAAAAATAATTCAGTAATTTATATTCATAATTTCCCAATTATTTATGTCATATAAACTCCACCCACACAACAATTCCATCTCTTCCTTTCTCCTTTTTTTTTTTTGACATGCATAATGGTGCTAGGTTTGTTTCACTCGTGCTTGGCAAAGAGCACACTGCAAAGACATGTTCACCAGAGCTGCCGTGGCCCTGAGGCCAGACAGAGCCTGGGAGTGACATCCCAGCTCTGCTCCAGCTGCTGCCAACTGTCCACAATATCCAGGTAACTCTGCCAGCACAGGGTTGTTGCAGACCGTAGAGATGTAGAGATGGTTCAGCCATGCTCAGTCCACAGGCATCGGCCCTCCCTGCTACTGCAGGGGCTGTGAGTAGATGTTTGCAGCAAAATTCAAACACAGCAGGGGCCAGGAGCTGGGCCAGCAAGTGCAGCAACTTGTCTTGCCCAACATTGCTTCCCTTTTTTTAAATAAATAATAATAAAAAAGACCAGCATATCTGGTCTATATAATACAGACTTCAGTGTTTCCAGTTTCAGTGGTATACTCTTTAGCACACTGCAGTTTGTCATTTCTAGTGCTTGTACATGAGTCTCAGCAATGTCTCCAGAAGTGTCCATGTACTAGGGACAGAAGGGATAAAATAGATTCAAACAGGTAAAACAGAAGTGTTCTGTTGACCTTCCTCTCTGACACAAATGAAACTTCAAGGTACTACTTCTGGTATGGGGAAAAAAAGAGCTATGTCCTAATCCCAGTAAGTCATTGTAAGTGTAATTTATGCATTATGGGGATGGACAGCTGAGGTCACAGTAGAAAAAGCAACAATGAATGATCTGACAGAGCAGGAGGAGCCTTTCTTCTCCCTCTCCTTGATTGTTTTTCTTCCTGTGACCTTGCCTTCTGACCATTTAGATTTATTGGACTACTGCTTGCTACCAGTTGCCCCACCTCCGAAAACAGCCCTGAGACTGGCTGCCAGTGCCTCTTTGCACGCTCCATACTGCAATGCCCAGTTAATGAGTGGGTACGTGACCTTCTTTCTTTTCAGTGCTAGACATGTTTCATAACCCCCAAGCCATACAGATCCCTGCCAGGTTGCTTGTCATTTTTGGAGAAAGTATTCCTGGGAACAGCAAGGCAGAACAGGTACAGTGTTCCTCACCTTGCTGTGTGGTCTCTTCCAAGCAAGAAAGCTGGCACCTGCAAATGTATTTCCAGAGAATTGCACCAGGCTGGCTTCTGTCCTGCAGCAAAGTGCCAGCTCATCCATACTGCAATTGTCACAGGTTTGCCCACTGCTTGAGTAACTCGCTGACACCTCTGCACCTCTGGATGGAAATCTTGGCTGAGATGTGCTGGCAAAGGCATGTAGGAGATTTCCTGGTCACATGGGGAGTCTTCTGGGCTGAGGCTGGGCTGAGTGCATACGTCATGGAGAGCCCGCCTGGGGAGGAAAAACTGGGGCATGTGGACCACAACTACAGCCATCCTCTGCTTGCAAAGGCACAATGTGAACTGAAAGTGATAATAACTTCAAGCAAGCAAAAAATTAGTATTTCTGCCTCTTCCCTCGCCGTTTCCAACATTATATATCATCATGTATTTTTAAGTAATAAGTTAATCTATCCTCCTTTAAATTCAGCAGGCACTTCACCTTGTAGGAAATGCTAAGGATAACAGTGTAAGTGAAACTATGTGATTGCTAATAAGTAGCTCCACCAGCGCTTGCCCGAAGGTACCAGAGTAGTCAGTGTTACTAATAAAGTTAATTACTCCCACTACAAGAGAAATTAGTCAGGGGGAAAAATCAACGTGTGTGAACAAGACGATTAGCTGCTGGTTTCACTTTTGCAAATACATTTAATCTAGTGTAGTACTTCTATGCTGGTTAACCAGAGTCACAAGGTATTAACGTACTCCCTCCTTAGGAGAGAGCAGAGAAAGAATTACAAAACAGTCACTTCCATTGCAGGCCCTGTTTGATGAACTGTGAATGTATCCAAAACCCTCTGTGCTTTTCTCTCTTTTAACAATTAGCGCCATTTCTCTCCTGGCCATCAAACTGTGGTCTGGAGGTAAAGTATTTCATAATTAAAAGCATCGCTAATGCTGAGCTTTTCCAAGAAAAAGTCTCTCAGCCACCACCAGGACATCTCATTTCACTTTGTGGTGTCTCTAATCTTTATGCATATGAAATAGTAAGAACCCCCACCTCTCCATCAGGCATGAGTTTTCATTGACTTCTGTGACTGTAGCTGATTAATCTTCTAGGAACAACAAACCAGCTGGATTCAGATTTACTCAGCTCTGTTTTCTAATCTTGGAAGTGAATGAGGTAACTCAGAAGGAGCCATCACAGAACTGTTTGATTTCTAGGTGCCCTGTCAATGAAGATCTCAAGGGTTTAGTAATTTATTTTGTTTAGTTTTGTTTTTCCTTTTTTTTTCCCTTTTTTTTTTTTTTCAATGCAGAAAATAGGGAGAATGTGTTCTGCAAATAAAAACATCCTCCTTCCCTGGGGGTTATATAACTGAGAAACATCAAAGGCTCTGCTGTGAGACATTGTGTTCCACACAGGATCTGCATATGTTATAAGAGGTACCAATTATTTCCAGTTCTTGTGGTATTTTTTGTAATATGGATACCATCCAATCCAAGTCAAAGAGGGCATCATGCAAGCATCAGATGACAAAGCTTCTACTCATACTTATCATTAAGGACAGGAGAAGGGAGGGAAGAATGATTAGTGACCTCCCATTTAATTCAATCATTGGTTTACCTTTCCAAATGGTTGTTTTTCATTTGGTTTATGGCATTTCTGCTTGACACTTCCTGCAGCTAACTTGTTCACCTCACCATCAGGAAAGAAAATTGAATGGCCAGGTAACTGAACACAGAAATCTGACATAAAAATCCTCAAGACTGATTACTCAAAGAAACACTTGCCTGTAGGCAGTTCAGAAAGAGCTCAGAAACCCTCAGATGTTGGAACAAGAAAATGATCTGCATGTGGATAATTTGCAGAAAGAGAAAAAGAGATCACTTACTATATTTTTTTAATTACCTCTTGAGGCTGAATTTTGAACTGTTGGTAAGATAAACCACTATACAACCTATGATTAAACTTCTGAACTGTTCAGGAATTATTATTGCAAGTGTACTAATTACTATTTCCATTACTGGAATCTTTTTAAAAGGCTACTTCTTACATGTAAATCTATTAGTCAAATGAAAGTGAGGATACATTTTTGAGAGGCACCTCATCCTTGAGCCACCAGTCCTTTGGAAACCAAGTTTACATTTACATTAAGACATATTTTCCTTCTTTTCAAAGTAATATGCAGTAATGTGCTTCAAAGTGGGTGTACCTATCATCTGCCTCTTCTTTATATTATCAGCATGCTTTGAAGGTGTTCTGGTAGGAATGAGAATCCGCTCCTATTTATTTCATTTACTTCTGTACTCCTCATGTTGACTTTTTCCCTCATTTAGTTCTTATTCTCTCCTTCTCCCTTCTCTTTCACATATTCACATAGTTGTTTTTAAAATCCCATCTTCACACTATTACCTTTCTCCTTTTTATTGAGCATTTGAGTAAATAATGATGAAGTAACAGACTGTCACCCCCCCTTCCCATAGTATCATAGATTAATTGAATAAAGCAAGAAGGCATCTCTGGAGGGCACCTGATCTGCTCCAGACCCTGTTTGGGGCAGGGCCAACTTTGAAGTTAGGTCAGGTTCTTAAGGGTCATGTCCTGCTGAGTATGTCAAACAAGACACAACCTCTCTGGGCAGCCTGTCCCAGTCTTTGACTCTTGCATTGTGATTTTTTTTTCCCTCATATTTAACTGGATGCCTAATAAAAATTTTCTTGTGTTGTTTGTGTCTGTTGCCTCTTGCCCTTTCCCTGTGCACCTCCAGAAAGAACTCTGGCCTCCTCTCTCTGTTTCTGTAAGACAGCTGAATACAGCTTTAAGTTCTCACCTTGTCTTTCTCTTCTAAAGCCTGATGAACGTCCCTCGGCCTCTTCTGGTGCATCAGGTCTACAACTAATTAGATCACTGAAGAGACCTGGAACTAGCTATGGCACTCAGTGTAAACAATGTCTTGCTATCCACCAGTTATCATTGTTTAGGCTCTTTTAAGGAGAATCACTTTAAAAGATGCACAATACTCTGGTACTACTGAGCTGTCATGAAATGGAGAAATCAAAAAATTAACTATAAATTAATTGTAACCTCAACAGAGTAAAAAGTCCCAGAGTTAACCATTGTTAATGAATGGTTTTTCAGCTGTTTCATGATTCTACAAATGATGTACATTAAAAAAACATTTCTGATTCTTTTTGATCAGACTAAATGCTTGAATGCCCAAAAGAGCTTGTGGCTAGGACAATGGGAGTGTCATTTATGATCTGTACAAAATCCTATTGTATGAGACACTGTTTTTGTTTTGAAAAAGTTTTATTTATGCCCTATGAGCTTGGTGGAGGCAAATTCTTACCTAAAGGAAGTGCTTTGATGGTTGAGTTAGGCTAGTTTTGCAAGAATTACTCCAGGTATTCTATCTTTGGAGCCCCGGTTTTTTTCTTCCCATCCCAGTAAACCATGGAAGAGGATCAAGATGAGCTCAGACACCAGGACGTTTTTCAGGATTTTTGTCATTCCTTAATCACTCACAGAACTGATACAGCCAGAGCCCAGGATTGCAGGAAGGATTCCTGAGCAGTAGAAACCTTGATGTTAAACAGGAATCAGCTGTGACACACCTTGATGATAGGGTGGAGATAATTTGTTTTGTTATTAATATTTGACATTCAAGTTCATTATGTGGAGAAGGCAACCTCACTGCCTGGAAAAGAGGCTGCAGGCAGCACAGAATCTTACTCACCCCATTGCATAAGGGGCATATTTGCATCCAGATCATCATCTAGTGATTAAAAGGTGCGTTACACAACACAGTGAAAGAGTGAGTGCTGTTGGATGACACCCAAACTGTCTCTTCCTGAGCTCCACTATGAACTCTCCGGCCCTCCATGCATGGGCTGAGGATGTTCTAATCGCTCCTGAAGCAAGGAGATGGTTTGTCCATGGGAGAAGAGGGAGCACTCTGCCCCAGTACCATCGCCCTCCTCACTGCCCTGTCTGTGGCCAAGACCCTTGTGACAGATACTGTAGCCTTGGATGGGCATCCTCAGGGCCCCAGTGGCACAGCAAGAGCAGGGAAGGGCTGCTCCACCCCATGCAAGTGCGGGGTGTCATTAGGAGCGCCCGCACCCGCTTGTCAACCGCCCCTGGCTTCCAACTGCAGCCTGAGTCACCAGCACCTGAATGAAAGTAGTTTTGTTGTTGTTTTGCCCTTCCTGGCCTCTGAAGAGTGCACCCTGCCAGGAGGGCTGGTGATTGGGACCAGGCTGCCTCATCTCCTGCCCTGTAACCTGACCTCAAGGGTGAGGGCTTTCCTTCAGGTCAGGAGCTCACTATCCGTTCAGGTAACGACGATACCTCATGTATGCTGTGCTGCACATTACCAGATGGTGGAAATCAGAAGCAGTCTGGGATTTCCCCTTGGCTTTTGTCCCAGTGTGAGTCCCTTTAGCTTCACCATGAGTCCTCAGATGGTTTTCCCAGCCAGTTTCAGAAAGTCATGGTGTCAGAGTCACACCACTGGTGGCTGCAGTAACAGCACAGATGCTATGTCTGCAGGAACATGTTCCTGGGCATGGCGGCTGGCTGGCATGGGACGGGCTGCATGCACGCCAACAAAAACTCTCAGCCTCCAAAATGGAGCAGGACTTAGTATTGGGTGGAGAGAACATGTGAGATTTCTTTTTTGTTTTCACAGGTCATGGAAGGCAGGCTTCATATGATCCATAGTCCTTCAGTTTACCCGATGGCATGGATGTTAAGGGGTGTTAAAGAAGCTTTTCACCAACTATGTTCCTTCCAGCTCTCTGAATGCCAAAAAGGAAAAGAAATACCCATCAGCTCTTAAATCACATGCAAGTTCCTGCCCCATTCCTCACTTCATGTCCTGCTTCAAACTATAAACAGTGATCATTACAAGTTGCACCTTGCTCGTCCTCTATATTTTTCCCCATTCTCTTAAACCATAATTGACATTCCCTCCCCCTAATTACTCCACCCTGGCTTAAGGTGAAAAGAATGGCCTTTGTTTGGCAAATAAAGGGTAGGCAGAGCTTTGAAGAAACACATTGCTGTTATGGAGATTCACCCAACATTATGTGGTTGGCCCTTCTAGTTTCTGTTAAAATCAAAGCTTCAGTCATTTCCAGCAGGAACAACTGGGAGAGAGGGGCTGTTCTACAGACCAGAATGTCTACATGCTACATAAAT